>RJWT010040761.1:0-12448 GCA_004365215.1 Cuniculus paca
GGGCTGGGGTGGGGGGCGTTCTGAGCCTCCGAGCACCCCACCAACCGCGCCAATGCTTCAAGTATAAACACGGACATTCGGGGCGCAACCACCAGCGCTGCTGACAGATAAGCACAGAAACGAAACACTAAGGCCAAGGTAGATGAACTGAGGCACCGGGGGACAGACAGGAGCGACAGAGTCCGGCCCGGGAGCGGTGTTGGCTTTGCCCCTCTGGGTCGGCGCCTGTGTGTAACTGGGGTTTCTACCCCGACAGCTGTTATAGTACCAGGACCGTGTCATTTTTTTTCTTTGTTTTGACTTTTATTCTTTTATTTTTTGAAGTTTCTTTTTTTGTTACTCCACGTTAACAGTACATAACAATTACATTTATCGCCGGGAGTTGGGGCGTGCACATAACACACCCTCGTTCTTTTCTTAGTCCTTCTCTCTCCCTCTCTCTCCTCCCTTCAATTTTTGTTCCTCTTCCCTTTTGCAAAAGCTCTATTTCCATTTTTTCTTCAATTGTCTTTCTTTTTATTCTTCTCCCTTCCATCTCCATCTCTTGGTCCTCTTCCCATTTGAAAAAGAGCTCCCTCCTTCCTATTATCCACCTTTTACTCTGTTCTTTACTTGTATTTTGGGTTTCTCATGTAAGAGAAACCAAGCGACGTTTAAACTCATGTGTCTGATTTATCTCACTTAACACTGCGGTCTCAAGATGCATCCATTTTCCTACAAATACCTTAGGTCTATCCTTCTTTATGGCAGAGTGGTACTCTATGGTGTGTCAATAACACATTTTCTTTATCCATTCATCTACTGAAGGGCACACAGGCTGTTTCTAATATTTAGCTATTGTGAACTGTGCTGTAAACATGGGTGTGCATGGATGACTGTAATATGATGTCTTTAACCCTTTCAAGAAGATACCTAGAAGGGGAATAGCTGAGCCCAGTGGAATTTCTAGTTAGTTTTTTGAGGAACTTCCATACTGATTTCCACAGTGGTTGCACCAGTTTACATTTCCACCACCAGTGGAGAGGGGCTCCTCTTTCCCCACAGCCCTCCAGCACTGTTATTATTTCATTTCTTGATGATGGTCATTCTTTCTGGAGCGAAGTAAAATCTTGGTTCGTTTCAATTTGCATTTCTCTAATGGCTGGTGATGTTGAATATCTTTTCATCTGTGTTTTGGCCATCTGCATGTCTTCTCCTGTGAAATGTCACTGTCCAAGGAGCCCCAAACAGAAAATCCCTTTCACTAAAACAACTGCTCTCAGTTGATCACAGTTTTACAAGTTTCACACCTAAGAAAACTCCATGGTAACTCCCTTATGCTGCGTCCATTTGCTAAGCATTGCTGCACGGCCATCCCCTGGGCTGAGTGATGACCTGATCACATATGGGTTGCTATGGTAACCTTCGTAGGAGGAGGCAACATATGGTAATTTGTTATGTTGTCTGTCCATGGAAAATTAAAGTAAAAATTCTCTATACGCTCATACATACTTTTATTGGCGTTAAAAATAGTCCCGACCAGATGTGGCAATGCATGCCCATAGTCCCAGCACTCTGAGGCTAAGATTATAGGCTGAGGCAGAAGGACCCCAAGTTCAAGTCCAGCCTGGACAACTTGGCAAAACTCTGTGCCAAAACAAAAATACAAAAACAAAGGACTGGGTGTGCAGCTCTGTGGAGCTCTGTACCGGAACGGCCTCAGGTGGGTTAGGACAGCGCAGTACCTAATACCTTCCTTCCCTGCAGGCCCTGAGTGGAGCGTGGCGTGCGACCCTCGGGTTCAGAATGCCAACTGCAAGGCCCAGGTCTGGCCCAGGTCAAGTCCAGCTTTGGGGTGCTAAGTGGGGCGAGCCCATCACCCATTCTTCACAAGCCCCAAAGTCACAGAGGCGAGGAAAAGCTGGGCGCTCTGAGCTCCTGGAGCCACTCCTTGCTGGGCCTGGCTCCCTGGCCCCTTCCTCCTGCAAATGCACATGGCAGGAGGTGCAGACCCGGCACTCACACAGCGTCAGCCTGTAGATGTCTGTCTGCCTGTCTGCCTGTCTGTCTGTGCCTCACGCCATTTCTAAACCTGAGAAATGACAAACAGGTTTCAGTTAGATGTTTGTAGACTTCCATCTGGAAGAAACAGAGGACTCAGATTCCCAAAGAGCCCTGCACATTCAGCTGTTTGCACTCATGCCCGCAGCCATGGCACCTGCTCAGGCACCCGCTGGACCTCGAGAGCATCTTGTATGTGGCCCTTGAAGCCCAACACTGAGCCACTCGGGGCAGCACCCAACGGGAGGGAACACGGACAGCTCGTCACTCAAACTGCTGTCTCAGGTACTTCTCTCCTTTGCTTTTGAGCCTAGTAGATCTAAATAAGACCACGGGAAGCTCTTTATATTTTAATTACCATCCCACCAAACCGTGGAGAAGAAAAAGGAAACAGTGCCACCTAACTGTGTAACAGGCTTTGTTCTTGATGCTTTCCTTCCTGCACATTAATTACCAGCCAGAGCCATTCACTTCCAGTTCGTCTTTATCTCAGCTCACTGGTTGCTGTCTTCCCAAAGCAAGAGGATGTCAACATTCACGCGTCCTAGGAAATAGCCAGCTCTTGTTCTTTGAGGAAATGTTGCTCAGGGAGAATCCACAGAGTAAATTTTACTCAGCTAAACTTAAGATCTTTCGCGATGAGTTTTCTTTACGTGAGAAGCTGAACGTCAGTATTCAGAACGTCATTCCATTCCCTGCCCAACCACTTCCACTACAGAACATCTGAGTTGGGAAAATGTTCTTATTCAGTGAAACACCAGCAAGTTACAGAAAAGGAGTCACTGAAATCCACAGGGATGTGTTCTCAAGTGCTGCAGAAATACTAAACTTTAAAAGCACACCTGCCCCAGAGCTGTGAAGACTTGTGGGGCAAATCACGCCAGGTAGGATGCCCTGCATCCTAACCTTGAAGATTCCTTTTGCACCAAGATCTGGGCCATTGCCAACCCTTCTAAACTCAGAATGAGCCGCAAGCAAGCCCGTCCGCCAACTGCTCTTCTTCCTCCGCGCCTGGTTTGAGGGTAAATCCATGCTAGTTGATGAGGCCTTGGCTGCACTTCTCCTGATGTTTTCATCCTCTACCTGCAGTTACAGAATAAGACTATGTAAGCAGCAAAGTGACAGAAAACCCAGAGGTGACATCGAAGAGTGACTGTAAACATCTGTGCTCCCACCCCATGAATGAAGCACTTGCTCGGGAAGCTTCTAGAGAGCAGTAATCAAACACAGCTGAGTGCTGGCTCAGAAATCAGTGCCACCTCTTGGGAATTGACATCGACAGCTACTGTGTCACCCTGAAAATAAAACCTAGCCCAAAAAATCTCCACCTTGAAAATCAGACATCAAACATCCCCGCCCCACCGGCCTATCCTCGCCTGGCCCACCCCACAGAGTGGACGCAGGGCAAGAGAACCAGCCGTGGAGGCAGATGAGCCTCCATGCGGATGTCTGTCTGTCTGTCCGCCTGTCTGTCTGTGCCTCACGCCAGTTCTAAACCTAAGAAATGACAAACGTGTTTCAGTTATATGTTTCGACTTCCATCTGGAAGAAACAGAGGACTCAGATTCCCGAAGAGCACCTATCCGTTCCAGAGCCCTGCACACTCAGCTCTTTCATTCAGTTACATTACGTGTTCAGATTATTTTCATCTTTTCAAAGTAGTTACTTTGGGGAGCTATATATTTATTCTAATACTGTTCCATTACTCAAAATGTGTTTTTAAAATTCTTTGCACAATCCATATTAACATTGGGGACCATGCAGAAATGACTCCTGTATTGGCTGGAAAGTTAGAATAAGACACTTCTTATGCCCTTCCAATTCTGACCCCCTTCTGGCCTTCCAGGATGCAATGAACATCCGCAACCTATTAAAATCATGTAGCTCAGACTTAACCTCAACTCCATACGTACTTGCACATGCATGCATGTGCACACACATAGCACATATTATATGGAACTGATCCAAGTGTCACTCAGATACCTTCCGAATTTATACAAAGCCACTTACAAGGCATTTCATTCATTTCAAGGTGAGGCAAAGTCTGTGTACTACGTTAGCCTCTGGCACCACAAATTTAATTGCAAATAATGTTTGTTAGACTATGTAATGTTTACTGAGTGAGAAAACCAATGTCCATCCATAATATTTTCATTGTAAGGCTTAAGTTTGGAAGAATTAAGATGGTAACTTTGTGACTTTCAAAATTTGTATGAAATAGGTTAATTGTTTATATAAAATAATATTCTTAGAAGGAAATAGTAATGGATCATCCTAAACTCTTAGCAAAACTAATTTTCCCTTCATCAAATTTTCACCTGTTTCACTGCAAGTAATCAAAAGAATGTATTTAAATGTATGTGTTGAAACCAATGGTTCTCAACAGGGGCAAAGAAATAAGAGAGTAACCTAGCACAGCTCAGCAAGCTATTAAATTGTGTATTTTTTGTGTGATTCTAGTAGCTCTTGTCTCAGCTTGGGGTACAATTTTGTAAACTGAGGATCGCTTTTTGTTTTGTGGGAACTTTATCAAGAATTGTTCAGAAAATGGTGCCACTGGGCAAGATGTTGGTCAAAGGCCCCCTCTCCTCCCCTGCTTTGCCCCCCTGCACACCCTCACTGTGAAGCTACACCCAGGTGCAGGCACCAACCCTTCACCTGTTCACGGGGGGAATCACATCGAAACATTTTTAAACAAACATCATTTTATTAAAATCACAATCCATCGATTTCTTTATTTCATGACTATATTGACTTGTCTGAATTTTTAACTATAAAATGTGAATTATTTACTTATCAATTTCCTTCCTGGATTTGGGAAGGTGTTATATATTATCAAAGGCTGATAAAGTTAGGACCCTGATCAATCAACATCCGGGAACATTCTTCTCTCTTGGTTCCTCTTACCTTAGGTTTGAAATTCCACGTAAAACCACAAAATATGTCAATAGATACACCTCGGGCCATCATTTTCAGTTTAAATTTGGAAGCCTTGGAGTGTGGGGGCAAGGTCATGCTCCAGGAACAACACAACGATAGAAGGCTCAATTTCCTGTCACCTCTTCAAAAGATTTTGTAATTTGTTTTTTTTGTTTGTTTGTTTTGTTTTTTTGCATCAGAAAAAAGATCCTACTGGCATAAGCAAGCATAATCCTAAAGAGGGATGTAAAGAGAGTCTGTATATTTATTTGACAATAGAATCTTCCTAACAGAAACTTGTAGTAGAATAGATAAAAATCAGAATAATTTAAAGAAGGCAAATGAACTAAAGTGTCTCTTGAAATAACTTATAAACTGCTTTTATTTCTGGTTTTGTCTGACATTTTAGACACTTAGCTTTTCAAACGCTCAGGCACAGAGCACACAAATGATGCTGTATCTACTGTTTTCCAGTCATGCAACCCTCAAGGAGAACATTCAGTGGGGAGAACAGAGATTTTCAATTTCCAAAAAGTGAAACGAATCTTTCTGGTTTGTCCCACATGCAACAAGGTCCACACAGACCACAGGGGTCACACAAGCTCCCAGGGCATCTCGTCTCTCTGCAAGCGGCTGATGGAAGTCACCTCCCCTCTGCTCGTGTCACCAGGCCTCTGGAGGACTTGCCATAGGACTCCACTCACAGCGCCCAGAGCTGGTGGGGGCACCTGGGCGTGCGCTGTGCCACCTTCCGCAGGGCTCCAGGTGCAGAGGCACTGTTCCAGTAAGCTCTCCTCTTAGGGACCTGGCGATGAAGCCCTTGGTCCCTGTTCCCTCCCTGCACAGGATCCACTGTTTCCCAGCCTGCCTGCCCCCAGGAGTCCAGGGCTCAAGAGAAAGGGGATTTCCCAGGCAGCCAGCACTGAGTGCTTTCTCGGAGGCCTGGCCAGGCACATCGGGGGTGCTCAGCAATGTTGCTGAAGAATAAACGCACAGGTAACCAGCAAGCCCTCTGCAAGCACACAAGGAAGCCTCGGATTCAAATCAGTGCCCCAGTCATGAGCTCCTGCAGGGGGACCAGTTCTCAGAGTCTGTCCAGCGCCTTGTGTCCTTTACACCCATGGCCTAGCACGGCTTTGGCCAAAGTACACTCTAAGTAGCATTTATGCAATCAATGAACAAACACATCCTTACTTAGCAGACACTCATATTATGGGCTTGGTATCTCCCAACTTTACAAAAAGAATTCAATATTACTCTAGGAGAAAACTCACCAAGCTGTTGAACTGCAAAGCTAAGCTGTGAAACAAAGGTGAGCATGACATAATAGAAAACCCTGAGATGCTGGAAAGCCAAGGCAGGGCTCCAACTCCACCGTCATTCAGACGGGGACGTGGGACCAAATCTGCTTTTCAGTGGCTGTTCGCAATTCATGTTTTTGCCACAGCTTGATTAGCAAGAATTGCACTTGGTATCTGTATAGTTGTCAACAGGAACCAGCTATAACCCTGGAAACTATTTTACATGATACAATGAGTTGTGAACTGATAAGGAGTTCCCCAGGGTTAGGAAGTCAGATTATGTTTCATATTCTGATTCATGACTTCTGACCTTGGGAACATTGCTTCATACTCTAGACCTGTGTTTCATTGTTTAAAAAACAGTCTGAATTCAATCAGTGGTTCTCAGTCTGACGATGATTCTGCCCTTCTGCTCCCTCCCCAGGGGACATTTAGATATTTTCAGTTGTCACAACAAAGGAAGGGAGAGGTGTTCTCCAGAGCTGCACAGACATCTGCTACCAGTGATGCTGCTCCTTCACGTCCTACCACGCACAGGACCCTGCAGACAAAAACAAACAAACAAAAAACCCTACCAACGGCATGGTGGTGGAGGCCTGTAATCCTAGTAGCTAGGAGGGCGAGGCAGGAGGGTCATGAGTTCAAGGCCAGTCTGGGCTACTCAGCAAGCTACAGCACTCAGCTGAAAGTGCTAGAAGCATGAACGATGGCATTGCTGGGCAGGATTGCATTTTAAAACCATGCCCAAGAGCCTCAGCTCTGTGCATCGGGTTGGTGATCACTACGCTGCCCGGCTTCCCGTGTGCCTTCTCACATTGCCCACAGCTATGGGTGTTTGTTAGACACAGATGCAAGTTCTTCCAAAAAGCCCAGCCATGCTCTGCGCTTGCTCTCAGAGTAGAAGAAAACAGCCCGAAGGATGTCTAGTGACCTAGTGCACCAAAGTGCATGGATGGGCATCAGCCTGCACACAAAACCCAGGACCTGGACAGCACGGGCAGTGGGCGTGCACCTTCAGAGTCTTGGTCCGTTACCTCAAGCACCTCTTCTAAACTGGACAGTTGTGCCCAGATGCCAGGAAATCATTCACACAGGCCCTGGGAATAAGATCACAGCAAGCTCCAGGTTTTGAAGAGAAAGGGAAAATGAAAATGCTTTGTTCTAGTCACCCTCGGAAATGTGGAAAATACAGATTTGGAGGCTCTGTGCTAGCATCTCTAATAATTCACCTTTAAAATAGGGAGGACTAGGGCTAAAGGCTATGATGACAGGGAATTAAATAACAGTCATTGCCATAAAGCAAAAAGAGTAGAACCTTTAAGTTTTATTTGCTATGTGGCCATAATAATGTAAAATAGAAGGCTAAAAAATCAGTGCCTACATTTCCAATCAAACCCAAAATCTGAGCTGATGACTCACAGAATCCCAAAATGTGAAGAACTTTGTAGAGTATCTTTCCTGTGTAAGCTGTCACTAATACCCTCGAAATCATTCATGTTTTATTTACTGGGTTTCTTATAAGTGTTAGGTAGCTGGTAAGCTTTAGAAATATGTGTAAGAAACCCTCACTTACCCCAAAAATTTTCTGAAAAACACAGACAGCAGACAACAGGCCTTGTGGTAGGAAAATGTGCCATTAAAGGAAAGTAGTGACCAGGCATGGAGAGGCACCGAGGCTTCCTGAAGGAGGAAAATTCAGAGGAAACCAGGAACAGGTGTCCACCAGGGACAGGACACTGTACCCCTGTGGTCACACAAAAGCAGTGTCCATGGCAGCCCCAACTCTTAGACAACTGGTGAGAAAAACTTGAACAATGGGAGTATTTGGGGGAAAAAATCCACAGAAACATGAATGGCAATGTGACAAAGCCTGGACTATGCCCATGTCCTGCTACCTCTGCCTCCAGCACTGACATGTGCCCAGGGTCACAGGGTGTGGCCTGCAACAGCTGGATTCAGTTGGGTCACTTCCAGGTACAGAATCCATAGGATAAGAAGTCTGCACCTCTGCTGATGCCCCACGGGATGATGCACAAGAAAGGCATTCCCGGTGAAGAGGAGAAAACCACCTGGTCATGCTGTGAGATGGGACTGGGGGAGATGACTGAAGTATGGGGCATGATATTCATTAGTGGATCCGTCTCCTGATGAGTTCGTAGTTAAATGTGACGTTGGGAGGTGAAACCTGACAGAGGCAGCTGGAGGCACGGCCTGGAATGATCTATCTCCCTCCTTCCTCCTTGATCGCTCGCTGCTTCCTGAGGCCCTGCCATGAGCTGTTTCTCCTCTGCCACACCCCTCTACCAAGCCACCCTGCCTTGCTGTTGAATATGGACTGAAACCTCTACAAACTGTGAGCCGAAATAAACCTTTTCTCCTTTAACTTGTGGTGCTGCATCTCAGTGATGAGAGAGTAACTATGACACATCACAAATGAAGTACATTCAGCTAATTATCCGGCTGACTGCCTGTCAAGCAGTAGATCAGAAGCTGCATATTATTTATTTTAGCAAGGACTTTTCAGCATGGTAAACGGAGATTTCCCATTTTTTTTAAATGCAAATTTCCAACTTCTATTTGTTGCTGTTGGTTTTCTGGGTTTTGTCGTTGTTGTTGTTAACAACAGCTACTTCCATTATTCCATGCACAATCCCTGGTTTGCCGCAGTTGCCACCACTTCTGTCCCCCCAGGGCTGCTTTCACAGTCCTTGTGCTTAAAGAATTCTTATAGCAGACAAATCCCAATGTTTGGTGTGCAAAGGTGAGACAAATGAAAGTAAGCTAAGGGGACTTGGGAGTTTTCCTCTGTCTGACAACTTCACTCAGTTGTCTTCTTGCCAGGTGGGTCCAATCTTTGGCCCACAACTGGACACACCTGGCTTGCCTGCCCCACATGAAGAATTGTCATGGGCAGTACATAAAACAGACACAGGTGAAAGAGTGAACACATAAGAATAATAAAACTTCCATTTTTGTATTTTTTTATTATAACAAAGAGTGCTAGAAGATATTCAAATTGTTGAATTCGAATTGTTCAATTGGCCTCCATCTACCAGGCCAGTGTCCTACACACAGCCAGATCAGAAAGCCAACTCCAAGGGCAGCAGCTCACCTACACAGTGTGCTTTGGACTGGGAACTGTGCTAATCTGGATTCATTCCTATAGGCCTGGCATCAGAGCTACCATCTGTTTCCTAGGTTTTATTTAGAAACAAATCACAACATTGACAATCAAAAGCAATTTTTTAAATGCTGTCACTCAAATCTGTCCCAATTAACGGTTGAGTAGTAGTCCATTATGAATACATACATTGTCTTTATCCATTTATCTGCTGATGGACATGTAGGCCACTTCCAAGACTCAGCTGTTATGCATTGTGCTGCTAAAACATGGGTGTGCATGGATCACTGTAATATGATGCTTTAACTCTTTCAGGACAATACCTCGAAAGGGAATAGCTGGGTCTAATGGAGTTTCTAGTTTCTGTTTTTAAGGACTTTGCATACTGATTTTCATAGTGGTTTTACTAGTTTACATTCCCACCAACAATATAGAAAGGTTCCTTTTCCCCCATAGCCTCACCAGCATTTATTATTATTAGGTTTCTTGATGACAGCCACTCTTTTTGCAGTAAAGCAGAATCTCAGTTTGTTTTAATTTGCATTTCTGACCAAAGATATTAAGTCATTTGTAGGAAAATGGATGCACCTTGAGACTATGATGTTAAGTGAAATAAATCAGATCCACAAGCTTAAATATGACATAGTTTCTCTCATAGGAGAAACCCGAAGTATAAATAATTTAAAGAACAAAATAAAAGACAGATGACATCATGCTGCCCACCTGGAACTGGACATCCTGCCCTGGGAACCAGCACCATCTACCATCACGCTCCAAAACCATCGCCTGCTCCCACCTCCTTTACTCCTGTTATCACCGCTGTCCTCCAGTCATTAAAAATGTGATAAAAGAGAGGATAAAGACAGATGATAGGAAACAGGGCAATAAATCATCTACAAGTGGGAAGGGGAAACTGAGATGGGGAAAGATGGAAAGGAAGGGAGGACAAGGGCAATCAAAAAAAATAAAGATGTGTTGCATACATGTGCCAACTGCTCATGAGAAATATGATCCTTAGGTAGAGAAATCCTACAAGTAAATATACACGGCATAAAATACAAAATAAAATGTTGTCACTCAAGAAAACCCAATTTTTAAGTCTGATGGATTCAAACAACCATGAAGAATAGGTAATGGCTTATAACTGGAGGATCAGAGACCTCTTAGAGTGCTGGAGGGTCTCAGTGTCAGGATGAGCGCTGGAACCACATGGAGGGAAACTAAGTTACATGCAGTGCAGTAACCACAGGCATTCCTGGTCAGGACCAGAAAAGCCATCACAAAGCCTGGTAAACATGCCACTCAGGCTGTTTAAATTCATGGGAGCCATCAGATTTTTGTGAACTAAGCAGAATACAAAACCCAACAACCGCAGAAAAGGGGGAAAGTCCACACCTGCTGAGCTCCAAACCAAATGCCTCACGCAATTCTGTTGCTAGAGACACATCACAAACACACCAGCTTGTCTCCTAAAAATCCCCTGCACCCACTCAGATTTGCACCAGCAACCCCGTGGTGCCAGGTCTGCCTCTCCCCGTCTTCCCATCTCCGAAGTCCTCCCCACTTCTTAGGCCAGACATCAGCGGGTCATCTTGGGACCTTTCCTTTCCTCTATCCACAAGCAATTGTGTAAATTCTATGTCTAAAAGGCTCCTGGAGTCCCTCTGTTTAATAAATGCACCTTCATGGACAGCAGCAAAGACCCTTTGCCCCACCCAAGACCTTAATTCATTCCCTCTCAAAAGTAAGGGAGTAGGTAAATGACGAGTTCATCTAAAAAGCTAGTTTAATTTAAAAGCTATCATAACAGCTTGCATACAACATACTGTAAACAAAAGTGTTGTACCAGGCACAACAGTGGGTAGAGCCTGTAGTCCTAGCTGTTCGGGAGGCCAAGGTAGGAGGATTGCTTACACCCAGGAGTTCTAGGCCAGTCTGGGTAACATAATAAGATTCCACCTCAGAGAGAGAGGGGAGAGAGAGAGAGAGAGAGAGAGAGAGAGAGAGAGAGAGAGAGAGACTGAACTGTCTTTCTTAGTCCTTAAACACATCCTCCCTAGCTAAATATGCTGACAAAGAAAGCTATGCATGCCCACTGCACCCTTCCCTACAGCCCCACCTGCCACTTTCCAAACATCTTATTAATCAATTATTAATTGTGGCAGCAACCACATTTTATCACCTAACACCCTTAACATCCTCCCTTAGGAGGGACCTGAGAGCATCCTCCAAGATGCCTGATCTCGTTACAAGAATGCTTCAGACCTGAGCTCAAATCAACACAAAATGAAAAGAAAGCATTCATCAGGTGACACTGAGTAGCGGCCCCTGCTGGGGTGACACAGTCTCCAGGAGGTGCACAGGGCCGGGGAGCAGAGCAGGGACAACGCTGTGATGGGCTCGGAGTCAAGGTTTCATTGTCCCTTGCTAACAAGGAAAATCATTTGAACTTGCAAAACTGAACAAGGATAAATTCTCCTAAGGCACTATTCTAAAAATAATAATGCAAATGCTTAAACAAAAGATGATTTTATGTGGATGAATGTATCGAAGAGCTTCATTTCCCCTGAGTTTCTTCTAATTCATTGTTTTGCTTGAAGACAACATGATATTTATACTGTTGCTGCTGGGGCCCTTTTGGAGTATGTGAATAGTACATTGGTTTTTAATGGATCTAAATAGTTTTCTCCACTTGGAGGTATGTTCCTACAGCCAGCTATCCTCGAGATATTTTTACCAGTGTCTCCAAGATGGAAATGCTTTTAAGCTGCAAAACAGTGTGTGTGTAGAAGAGGGCCAGCTCTCTTCCTAACGTCTTACCAACGATTGTTTCAGATAACACTGAGGTCAAATCTTTCAGGTCAAGTTCAACTGTATCTTCTGAGTTCTGACTTGTCATCTGCAGTGAGACTTGGCCTGGGTCCCTTCCAGTGGCCCTCCACTGGATTTTCACTTAGGGATACCTGACCCTCTTGGGGTCTGTCACTCACCCCATCCAGAGTTGCTCTTTTGTTATCTGTGCTAACTGATTCACACTGTCTCAAGCTTTCCATTGTCACCCTCTATG
>RJWT010040762.1:0-12440 GCA_004365215.1 Cuniculus paca
AATCATTAGCAGCTCAGGGAAATTTAATGAATTATACTATACCACTATAAGAAATAATGTAATATAACAAGTTCCAGTTTCTTTCAATGCTAAAAATAGTGTTCCAACAAGAAAAAATTAATTCTTATGAACATATTATACATTTTATATTCATATCTTGGAAGCATTAATTCCATATTCACATCAATGGTTTTCTTTTGTCTCTTTCTGCTTTATTCTCTTTCTGTATAATAGGCTAAAATGTATGAAGTATGTACAAAATAACTTTAAATAAAAGGGATTTTATTATCATATCCACCCATTCTCTTTCAGAATGCCAAAAAATCAGTCTTCACTGTCTCATCAGTAGTACTTACTTCACAACTACTCTGTATACAGCTCAGTGTTGAAGGCCGGAAACAACTGAAACACAGTGAGTATTGATTAGTTATAAAAATAACAAATATATTTTAAAACCTTTTAATGTGAAGGACTAATATGTGAGATGCCGTAGTGGTGTATGCTCTGGAAATCCTGATTCAGTGTTCAGATGCAGAGCCGTAGCTGTAGGTCCCACAAGTCCAAATTCTTTCTCTAGGAGCTGGACACAATGCATTGGATGGAAGAAGTAAGTCAGGTCGTCAAATGTCTCCAGTCTGTTTAATACTCATCAGGGTTAAGAGGAGTAAGCAAAGTGCCCATGCTAAAGGTTTATGCTTGCCTCCAGAGCTGCCCACCCCCAAATCTTTAACAGCCTTCTGAATTTACTTGTTGTCTCTGAGAGCACTATGTAGCTTATTCATTTTAAATACATCTCTTGTTGAATGGAGGTTTAGAAAAAGAACAACCCAAAAAAGCAGGACAGATGGGACACCAGAGAACCAGTTGGTTCATGATTTAGAAAGTTCTCCAGAATCACAAACACAGAAAGCATGTCTATGTGACAGAATAATATAGTAAGCATGCACAGGCTTTTCACTTTATCTCATTTTATGTACCTGTATGAGTTAAAAATTTTAATCTGTTAAACCATTTCAGATGAAGAATTTAAATTTATTTTGCCCTTTCTTGTGCATGTTTTATGTGGAAGCTGTTCATTTCTGTTTTTCCCATTTGGAGAGTTGGTGGATTTAGCAAGCAAATTTGGTTTCTTGAATCTCCTTGTTCTCATGTCATTTAATCACATAAAATGTCAGAAAAAAAATAGATTTTTACATTTAAAAAAATCTAGCTTCTTCCAGATAGTAATAGTTAATCAAGTTAAAAATTATTTTACTTGCTAGCATATATAACTTTTTAACTGATTCACTTGTAAAATTATAAACAAATAATATTTACTTCAATTGCACAAAGTTCACTTTAATAAAAATCAAATCCATTTGAAAACACAGATCCAGAATCCAGAGCCCAGAAAAACAGCTACTATTGCCATTTGAGAATACTAACTCTTTTTTCCAAAAAGAGGTGGTTTACCACCCACTATTTGGTTTTATGCATACAATTATAGCAAGCTCCTTTAAAATTGAAGCAAGGTGAAATAAATGCATGTTTCACTGAATTCTGTGAATTTTTCGAATACTGGCACTTTTGTTCATTATAATTGAAGGCCACAAGTAAGTGTGGGGGGATTAAAAATGTCTGGAAGAAAGGTCTTAAAAGATGGACTATTAGCTGGACAGGACTCAATTCTGCGAAGTGAGATAACAAAGGGAGAAATTTTAATTTTATAGCACCTATATTCTTTGTATTTTCCTAGAAATGTTGCATTTATGTTTCAAGCAAAAATATTTCCTTGTGCACATAACATCACAATTTTTCCTTCTCAGAAAATGGAACCACCGTTAGTCCTTTTGCTTAGACACAAAACCTAAGATTTGCGCTTGTTTCCTTTTTTCCCTTACATAGCACTGCCAGCCCAGCCACAATGCAATATGTGTTGGCTGTACTCCCAGAATGCACCTGAATCCATCCAGCCCTTACCCACCCCATCGCCACCAGCCTATCCAGGTGGTTCTTTCTGTGAGATTTCCCTGCACCCGCTGATCAACCCATGTGGGTCCCAGCTCACTACAGGTGATTTTCTAAGCTGTAGCCAAGATGCTGCTCCCTGGTTGAAAGTCAGTATATCAATCCCCTACTTAAAACCCTGTCCTCATTACATAAGGAGCAGAGGCTGACCTCCTTGTCACCGTGTGACCTGGCCCTTTCTTGTCAGCCTCCTCCTACTACTTTGCCTCACTTCAGCCTGGCCTACTTGTCGCTCCTCAAGTACAGTAAGCTCCTTCTAGTCAATATGACCCAGTTGTTTACTATGGCTGCCATAACAAAACGTCACAGACTTGGAGTCTTCAATAACAACTCTGTATTTTCCTACCTTCTGAGAACCTAGAAGAAAACATACAGGGTCAGTGTGTCCTTCCTCTAAGGACTCTCCTGGGCTGCACATGGCCACTGTCCTACTCTATCTTCACATGGTCAACGCTGTCTCTGTGTCTATGTCCAAATGTTTTTAAAAGGACACTAATAATATCAGTTTAGGGACCACTTCTAGGACCTCATTTTAATTTAATTACCCCTGTAAAGACTCTGTCTGGAGCATGGGATTTAGCTCAGTAGCATCAGCACCTGCCTGGCAAGCACAACGCCATGAGTTCAATCCCTGGTACCAAAACAAAAAAAGATTCTATCTCCAAATGTGCTCACATTCTGAGGTACTGGAACTAGGATTTAAATGTATGAATTGGGGGGACACAGCTCAGCCCAAAATATGTTTTTTCCTCTGCCTAAATGTTGTTTTCTAACAACTTCCAAGTTTTCTTCAGATCATTCTACCCTCTGCTCAAGTATCTCCACAGGTTTCCTCTTCCACCAACTTAAAATAGCACACAAGCACCACTCATTCCATGCCGTATTCTATTTTAGTCTCTGCACAATACCTCCATTACTTTGTAGCCCCATAAAAGTTTTATTTTTTTTTTGTTTCTTCACTCCACTTTGAGTGCAAAGGCAAAAACTTGCATGTGCTTGTACACACACACACACGCATGAAAGTAGGGTTTTTAAATGTCTTCTTTATTGCTATTCCTCCACTATGTAAAATTGTACCAAAATACAGCAAATATGTACTCAATGAATTAATAATACTTCATAGAGTTTGCAAAGAAATATTTATGAGGTTTTTCCAAATATTTATGAGTGTGAAGTACTGGGCAAAAAATAATTAAATGACATCTTACATCGATTGTGCCAAAAAAAATTAGCATGGAAATACGTAACAGATGGCCATGATTTCTAAAATCACTATTTGCATATAGCTATGCAACAACAGGTTTAATATAGTATGTTTTGCTAAGATTGCTGTAGTTTATTATTCTGTGCTGATTTAAAGTGCTTATTCTCAATGCAGAACATATGACAGAGTCTGAGATATATGTGGCTTTCACACTGGGGTAAGGGTGCTCTGAGTATCTAGAAATACATACCAGGGATGCTGTTAACATTATACAATTCACAGGGTAGCCTGCTGCAAGAGTCATTCAGCCTAAAAGAAGTTTAAAACAGAATACAAAGAATCTTTAACTTACCCTGAATTAATTCAGTGCCATTTCTTGAATAAACTGTGGGTCATATATAATAAAACTTTAATATACTTTTTTTAAACATTCCTGTTACTAGTCAGTCCCAGACAAAATTGCAAATCCATGAACTTTTTTAAAGAAGGTTTTCATTTTCCCCTCTACTTCACTCTCCTTTAGATAATTCTCAATTTCTCTCCCTGTGGAGCCTTAAAGGGTTTTAAAACTTAACATGCTTAAAGTCCATACTGTCTTCCCCTTAATACCATGGTAAGCTATGTCCTCACCTAGCCTAGGACTCAGACTACCCTAAAAGGTTTGCCACTTGCCTGCATCAGCTCAAATGCCAGGACACTATGAACAAACTCTCCCCCAAAAAAACTTAATGGGGAAAAATGTAAAGTTCCATACTTAATTTTCATCAACAAAACTTCATCTGGACATCATTAGAGAGATGATGAGATAATTTGGCTACGGTTCATGGTAAAAGATCTAGAGAATTGTACTGACCCCTTGCATTCACACAAAGTCAACATGAGGCAGTTCTGCCCTGCCAGCATAATTCTCCCACCTGAGAACATAATAGGCCAGACACACTTGAGCTGGAAGAAATACCTGGAATATAAAAGAAAAGATGTGGAACCCAGAATGGCTGTGTAGGAGTTATTCATGTGGGTATAGTGACAACTTGCTTTATTCAGAGGACCACCAAAATGCCTGGAAATCTCAAACACACATTTGACATGGAACAAGGAAGGAAACTTAAAATGTACAATGGAAGAGAACACTTACAATAGATAAAATAATGGCTACCCAAAAAATCAGCAAAGAAATTTTTCTTTATGTTAGAGATTAGAAAAAAAAAACTAATAATCTTAAATTGAAGTTATAGGGTTGGTGCAGCAGGTAATTTAAGCTTAATGTGCAAGGATTTTATGACATCTTGGAAAAAAACACTGCAACACAAATAGTGTGTCTCTTATTACTAGAAATATGTGAATACAGACCATGAGACTGCTTCTCAGGGACACTGAATAAAGTATTCCTATTTGGGGTAGAAGGAGACTAGAAAGCAGTAACTGGGATTCTATGAATCTAACTATTCTTTTATCAAAAACAAAATATTTAACTATCTTCTCTGAAAAGAAAATGCATATGATATAAGGCTTAGTTTCTCTTTTTATTCAAGGGTTATTAGGGATTATGAAGGAGGTAATGAATCGACTATTAAGAGATAGGCCCCAAGTCCTACCACTTGCAACTGTATGCCCTAGCCTACTAATGCATTTCTGGGCCCATTTTTCTCTTATTTAAAGTTTGGGTTAAATAACCCTAAGTTTTATTTCAATTGTCAAATTTGTATGTTTTTACTTGACATCATAGATAAAGTTACTGGCATAAATCCTGGACATTTGCAAGAGTTGCAAAAAGGAGAGCCCAGGAAATCAAGAGAGAGGGATACACCTCTGCCCCTTCCACAATCTGGCATTTCATGTGTTTCTACCAATATTCAAAGGTTTAAAGAGTTGTGTGGTGTCCCCCTAAATCAGTATCAGACAGTAGATATTTTTAGTGTCAATCATTCATGCGGAATCAGAAAGGATGATGCAGTGCATAAGCAAACAACTGTAAGGGAATTGAACCCTTATCAAATTTGTCCTTCTCCTTTTATCATATTCTGCCCTAAGACCCACTAACCTGCTTCAGCAAGAATTAGATTTATTTGCCAAGTAAAGTTACCATTCTGAAATACCTGCATCAAGCCACCATGCTGATTAATATGATTGGAAAACTTGGCTCTCTTCAGTACTACATCACATGACTGCAAAACCACATGACAGCCAAAGCCAATGCTATAGCAAGCTGGCCACTGAAACAGGAAAAGTCACAGCAAAGACTTCTGTCTTCCCTTCTTCACTAGATGGGGACAAACTTTCCTTGTTCAAAATAAATGTGCCCTCTCAGTTCCTCTGCATATTTTATATGACATCTAACTATTGATTTAACATGGATTACTAAGACCCTAAAGAAAGAATGTACCCTGAACCACTACTTCTAATATAACAATATGGAATGTATTAACTATGTTGATTTCTTACTGTTTCTTTTTTTTTAATTCTGTTTTATTTCTATCCTTTTTTCTGCTTTTCTTTCTAAAATAAAAAAATTTAAAAGAAAAAGAATGTGCTTTGGGATTTATTTATCCTTTTAAAAAATTCTTTTATACTAAGTTCAGGTTTTAGTCAGTTAACTTCTTCTTCCAAATATCTTTTGGTTTATTTTGTTGTTCATTTTCAAATTTATTAAGATGAGTAGTTTGTTATTTTATTTCATCTTTGCTCTTTAATAACAGTGATATATAACATTATGCACTTTTTTCTAAGCCCTGCTAGTTGTTCAATTTCGTTGAATTCACATGAAATAGTCCTCTTCCCATTGATTTGCAGAAAATTATTTAAAAATTCATTTACTTTTTGGTTCAAACGCTATACAGCATTTGTTCCTCATTTTTAAGTATTTAAAATTTTAATGTACTCTCCACTTTAATATTTATTTCTAGTTTTATGTGTCCTATAAAGTTTCCCTTTTTTAATTTAGTAAGAATTTCTTTGTGGCAAGTATAGAATCCATTGTTTTTTACTACCTCTTATGGTTAATACATTGTGTCAACTTGAGAAGTTTAGAAGTTTAACTGAGAGACTCCGCAGGGAGCCAGGGTTCTTACTTTGTAAATATCTTCATCCTGTACAAAGGAGGGCAAGGACATTTTGCGAGTGCTACACCCAATGTAGGTGGGGGGGTGGTCTGTGTACAATATAAGGGTAGAGAAGAGGCTTGCTTTTTCTCTCTTTTGCTCTGAATGCTGCCTTGAAGTGTTGCCCCAGTGCCATGCCACCCTGCCTTGGAGCCAGCTGATTATGGGTGTCAGGCATTTGTCTCAGCAATGAAAAAAACAACCAAGACACTATGATACTTGGGAAAATATATATTCTCTGTTTAAAGAATTTATGCATTAAACACATCAAATTTGTTAAAGAAATACTTACTTTTCTGTCTAGTAAATGTATCTACTTCTGAGATTTAATTAAAAAAAAAATCTTTCACTATTGCCATACTCATATAAGACTTTTCTTGTATTTTTAATAGTTCTGACTCTATACGTTATCATTCTGTTCTTTACATGCAATTGGATGATCATTACATCTCCATCAAATTAGATTTACATCATTGCAGTGTATGAGTGCTTATTCTGTTAGGATCCTTTAGCATTTAATTTCATTTGGTCTGGTATTCATACTATCATTCCAGTTTTCTTTTGGTTTGTATTTCCAGGGATTGGATGGTTATTATGCAAATCTTTACTTCTCTGTTAAATAACATATCTGAACTTCCTTCCTGAATCCAGGAGTACTTCTGTGTTTTGATGGCTATACTCTGTCCATAGTCCATTCACATTCAGTTCAAGGTCTAATGTTGATTTTATTACTTTCACTTTACTCCATTCTTTTCACCTTACCCAGGTTTTTTACTATTTATTACATTTTTGTTTTTCTATTTTTCTTCCCTTGATTTTGTTAGTGTGGTTAGATGTCCGCTCATTCCTCTTTCCCCATGTTAATTTAAAGTTTTGATGTATTTTTCCATTCCCTGAATGGTTACAATCTCTTTCCCTGCTCTGTTAATCAAACACATGTGCCATTATGATTGTTTTGAGAACCACATACTAACTACATTACTATTTCCCTACCACAGTGCTTCAGTTCTACCTGTTTTCCTATCTATATAATATAACAATAACTAAAAATTACTTTTACTTTCTCCCTATTCATCATTCCCTACATAATCCCCCTCAACTTTTGAGATTCTTCGATGTCTACTTCCTTGTCCCCATTTACCACTTACTGGAGTGGCTCCTCTATTCAGGGGTCTATCACTTGTTGTATTATCAGACAATTATTCTTAAACATAGAATAATAGTTAGAGAATATTTGCTGAGCACATGTTATCTGTGACATTCTCCTTTAAATGTTTTACATTCAGTAACTTAATTTTTTTGTGACCATTCTATGGGACAAGCTCTATCATTTTTCCCATACTTTGCTTTACAAATGAAGAAGACGACAAAAGAAATGTAAAGGACCAGCTAATGTCACACAGCTAACTTGAAACACCATCAGGCACTGACTCCAGGCTGCAGCTCAAACTCCTGGACCTCACCGTTCCCTGGCTGTGGCTGTGTCTCTTCATCTTTGTCCAGGATGAGATACTTTCTTGGATTAATTTGTTTAGTTATGTCTTCTCTCTCTTTTTCCTCAGATGAAGAAGTTGGGTGCAAAAATAATCTTCCTTACCTGAGGAAAAAGTCAGTCTGTTCACTGGAAGAGTAACTGCAGTCCAGTTAGTTTTGATGAAAAAGTTCTACTTCTAGGCACACCCTATAAGATGAGAAAAATCATCTCAGAACCCTCTAGGTTGGAGAAGCGAGTATTTATCCATATGTCCTTTTCAACCTGGGAATAGAATGTCGATGTGTGTTCATGTACAAAACAAACTGAGAACTCCCTGAGCAATCCATGAAATCATCGCTCTCATGGTCGTTAGTGCATTCAAGAGAAAAATTTGCTGCCTACACATGGCTGGCTGGACTTGCATTTTCCCACTCAGTCCGTGCCAGGATGCCAGGGGCTGTGCTACCTGAAGAGAAGTTCAAGTGGTCAGAATTACTGGATGCCATTTGGAACAAACCAGCCAGAAAGGTCATTCTAGAAACAACTGGCAAAATGTGAATAAACTTTGAGTACGAGATGAAAATCTAATGAAACATCTAAAAAAACTGGCTGTAAACAGCTAAACACACACACACATTTGTGCATGCATACATGTATTTACATGGACATATAAAACATGGAATGCACAAAATAAACACAGATATGCATAAAAACTGTATATGGGAAAATTGCATTTTGATTATATTTATTTAAAAAATCTGGAAAACATGCATTACACTTTAACATGGTGTTTTAGCATGGTTACAGTGTGCTTATTAATTTTCTAATTTTAAAAAGGCAAATTATGACTTCCATAAAATTTAGAAATTTATACAAATATGTATATATAAAGAAAAAGAGAAAGAAGGAGGAAGAGTAAGAAAGAATAGAAAATCAAGAAGGAAAAAGAGAAGCAGCAGGAGCCTGGAAATGTGACAATGAGAGGGAAAAAGAAAACGAAGGAAGAGAAAAAATAGGGCAGGAAACTCGTGGGCCACCAGGGAGGAGAGCAGAAGTCAAAGCAAAGGCCCTGGGACCACTGCGGGGTCCAGATACAGATGCAGGACATGCAAGTGCCTGTTTTCAAAGTACCACATTCTACCACGGAAGGAAGATGTAACCCTGGCCATTTGTGTTGAGCTTTCCACACAGCAAAATATGGCATAATAGGTTTTAAAAAGACAGAAATAGATTCAATTTTCAAAAAGAACACCAAAACATGGATTAATATTTGTCTACAGATTACAGTGCCTGTTTGTGTATATGCTAGTGACGCGATCAGATGCATGTTATCCACTTACCATTTTTACCTAATAAAATTATCTGAAATGATAATTTTGTTTATGATGCTTCATTTATGATATCCACGTTATCAGCAGTTTTAAATGTTAATTTAAATTCCGCAACTTTGAACTGCCTAAAAGTTGCTTTTGCTGACTTTTTTACTGACTGGGCCAACTTGATAAAATAGGCCTCCTGCCACACTAACCCTGCCTGCAATTAGTCAGAAGTAGTGAATCCTGAATGTGCCTGTAGCAAAATATGTTTTAAATGCATTCAGATCAGGTTTTCTCCCCCTATTTCACGAAGAGCTGGTTGTGGGACGTTTTTGCCACCTTAACCAAGTCACATCCAGGACCTACTTGTACATACGCTTTCTATATATTCCTTAGTATCCATATTGATTAGATGATTATCCATATATTGATGAGATTATTTACTAGTATCAGCCACATAGTTTGATGGGTATCTTTCTACCAGGGCGATTGATTCTAAGTCACTCTTCACCTTTTTTTTTTTTAAATGTATATACAATAGTCTTCCTAAAGCCAAACTTCATACTGTTATGGGAAACAGACCAAACACAGGAACAAACGGCACTGAGGAGGTTAAGGAGGCAGTTTATTACACGGATAGGCTTAACTGGGATTTGTCTCCCAAAGAATCAGCCCCGCCTAGTGGGGTTCCTGGGATTTTAAGGGAAAAGCAAGCCGGAGGTACAAAGGCAGATTTGATGCATTATGACTGGAGGGTGGGGTGACAGTGTGGGTTGCGAAGGGAGTTTATTTCAGTTTACATCATGAGGCCATCAGCTATACAAAGCATGGGTTACACAGAGGAAGAAATGTCCTGTTACATTTTTAGTTCCATTGCAAGTTCATCAGCTATAAGGCAGGAAAGACAAGAGTTACTTGAAAGGAACACTTTAAGTTACATTTTAAGGCCTTTCGTTAAACAAGCTTACACAAACAAAGGAATGCTCCGTTGTTAGGCTTGTCCTGGACACGGACATGTCCTCCTGGTCTTGGTGGGCATCCTTGGTAGGCTTTATTTAAAATTTTTAATTCCCCTTCAGAACCCCCAGTGCTTGGCCCCTGCCACAGCAGGAAGAATCAGATTTCACGCCCTCTCTGCAAGATTTTTTTCTTGAGTCTTTAAATTATGTCTATGTGGCATAACATAAACCAAACATTCTGTCTATCATTTTCATTTTCTGAAAAAAGAGCTATTTTTGGTTTGTTATGTAGATAAAAACTGAGTCAACAAATAACATTACCTTTAAAGAATTTTAGTTCTTTTTCAAGTTAATCATTATTTGTCAAAATATGTCAACATATTAAGATTTAATTGAGGGATTTTTCTTTTCTTGTATACAAAATTCTTCTGAAGGTATTCAACTAAATATGGTTCTAATGAAATGCTGGCAGAAATGTCATAAAGTAGCAAAACCTTCCAGGCATTTGAGATTTTGTTTTCCAGGAAGCATGAAATATAAATAGTTGGAATGTACCATGGGATGAGGCATGTCCATGGCACGCTGATACAAACAGAAGAGACAACGTTTGCAGTTTGCTAATATACCAGATGCACACGAGCACATGGGATGGACACAGCTAGCATTGTCCCATATCATCTTCATCTTTGTGTGCTAAACTGAACACACTGTGCTCTCCCCTCAATTAGCAATTCTTTCCCATGCCTGGTTAGCCTGAATACTTTCATCTAGCCACAGAACTGCAGCTGCCAAAAATGCATGTCGGCCCGCCCTAGTAATCTTAAAGTGGATACACTTACAAATTTTGGGAGCTCCCTCTTTTAATAACGTAAGATTCTCTGCTATTAGCCTTCTATTCAGCTTCAAAATAAAACCTGTTCATGTAATTGTTCAAGAATTAAGGGTGTGAAATGTGCCTAAAATCTGAATCATGGCTTACAAGAAATCTCACTAATTCACTTTTGCATTAACTAGTTTGTATTTATTCAAACTGGGGCCTTTTCATTGGGATGAAAGCAGATAACTCTCAAAAATGAGAAGCTTTGCGAGAGAGAGAACTCTTAAGATTTACACAACTCGATTTTTTCCTCACAGCTATTCTTTTCCACCCATTAGCGCTGGCTGATTGACACTTTTATCCAAAGCAGGTAAAGTGGCCTTTCCTTTCAGAGGTGATGAAACCATTTGTGTTCAGATCCCTTTATTCTTGAACTGAGGCCACCTGGTGAGTGGTGTGTGGCCTCAGGTGTTGAAGTTGGCTGCCTGCAACAACACAGGCCCCCTCAGTTCCTTTGCTTCTGCACCCACAGGCTCCAAACACCTCCTTCTGCCCTTGCTCAACTCTCGTCTCAGTTCTGATGTCCTCTCCTTACGCTGGGACTTTAGTTAACTAGCTGCTTCTCCCAACTTGATGGCACTTCAGGCCATATCACTTTGCCCAGTACCAGCCAAGCTGTGGCTATAGGTCCATGCTTAGTAGCTGCAGTAGGAGGGAGGATGGCAAAGAGTACCTAGCTGGCAGGTGTGGGGCAGCCCACTCTGGAGCACCACAGCCCCACAAGACAGGACTGACTGAGCCATAATTCATTGCTTACTCCTGAGTTTTGTTCATCTGATTTCCAGAAAAATTCCAAACATTGGTTTTGGTTGAAAAGTTCCTATTCTGTTTTCTTACTTGGGCAAAATGTATTTTCAGTTGACAGTATACTGAATTCCTCTAAATGACTCTAAGACTCAGATAAGCCTGGTTTTTTGGTGCACAAAATGTTAGGGTTTGGAGTGGAAAGAAGGAACACATATACATACAGTGCTTCATTTTTTATTCTAATTTTCCCAAATCAAACTCCTCAGAATAATAACAGTTTGCCAAGGTAGAAACACATTAAGATTGAAATTGCAGGAAGGAAAATTAAGGGTTTTCAGTAAAGATTATGGAAGTTACGTTCCTACAACATCAAAGCCCTTGCCCAGCTCAATCAGGCAGTGTGGAATCAGTGGTTTCCCACAGCCTGGTGCACACTAATGTGCCCCTTAGGGTGTGCTGTACCCCAGAGGGGAGGGCAAAAGTTGGGGCCTCTTTACTGCTAAAGGGTACACCCACTTCTGTGATCTGCTACTTCAGTAAATATCACAGATTTGAGATAGATATTTTGCCTTCATTATGTAAAATGTTATCCTCAGACATCAGATATTTTAAACTTATCCAAAAAAATAAGCAGATTTCAGAGTAAGATGGAAAGAAGACAGTAAGATGAGGGATGTTAGGAAAGAAAAAGAAGAGGGGAGAGGAAAGAGAAGAGAAGAGAAGGAAGAGAAGAGAGAAGAAAGAAAGAAAGAAAGAAA
>RJWT010040763.1:0-12442 GCA_004365215.1 Cuniculus paca
GCCTAGGCTGGTCTCAAATTCACAATGATCCTCCTGTCTCAGCCTGCTGAGTGCTGGGATTACAGGCGTGCACCAGCAGGCCCGGCTTGGGAAGCCTTCGTGCAAAGAAATCTCCAGTTATACCTATTCCACCTGATGAAGAAAAATGTCAACTATATACAAACTCATCTACAAATAGAAAATAAAACAAGAGAAACACTTCCCAACTTATTTTATAAAGTCTGAATAATCCTGACTCTAGCTTATGACAAGGAAATTACAAGAAAATAAAGTAATACGTCAATCTATTCCATAAATAGATGCGAAAATCTTAAAATCAAATCTAAAATACATGTCATTGCCTGGCTGGGCTTATTCTAGAAATAAAAGAAAGACAACACACAGAAGTCAAGCTCAATAGATGCAAATAAAGAACGATTTAATAAAATCCAACATCTGTTCATGATAAAAATTCTTAGCAGTGAGTTATAGAATAGAACTGTCCTAATTAGATAAACCTTCTCTTCTGAGATCAGGATTATGACAAAGATCCCCATATTTCCAATACTATTCAACAGCATAATGGAGCCCTACAGAGTATAATAAAGTAAGAAAAAATATTAATATATATTGAAAAGGAAGAAATAAAATTCACTATTTACAACACAAGAAGAAAAACAAAGAAAAAACATGATTAGTCCTATAAAAATTCAAATAATTGACAAGGTGAATAAAGAAATGTAAAAGGCCAAGAACAGCCAAATAACCGTAAATAATAAATTCGAAAGACTTTCACTTACGAGATATAAAGACATATTTTCATAAAAATACAGTATTTAAAGCAAGGTGATTCTGGCACAAGAATAAGTAAACTAATGGAATACAATACAAAGTCCAGAAAAATACCTAAAAATACATGGACACCTGATCTATGACCAAAGTGATACTTTAGGGTACTTAAGAAAGAATAGCTAATAAATACTGTTCAGTCAATTGGTATCGACAAAGGAGGGAAGACAATTAACACTCTCACACATGCCACATACAAAAATAAATCCTAGCTAAGACAAAACTAGAAAACTAACACATACAAAGTCTTCGTGACTCTGCAATAAGCAAAAAAAGACTTCTTAACCAGGACAGAAAACCTGGATCAGTAATACAACAGACGAACTAGACTATTAAAATGAAGTATTTTTAGCTCAGCGGCACAAGTGCCTGCCTGGCAAGCGTGAGATTATGAGTTCAATCCCTGGTACCAAAAAAAAAAAAAAAAAAAAAGAAAGAAAAAAGAAGTAGTATTTCTGGTCATCAACAAATATTAAGGAATGAAAGGTAAGCTACAGAGTGAGAAAAGATGCACATTGTGCTTGTATAGGAAAGAAAGACTTGTGTCTGAAATACATAAGAAACTCCTACCAATTTTTTTTTAAACTGGTAACATATTTGGACAACTACTTCACAAAAGAAGATGTCTGAATGGCAAATAAGCTTAAGAAATAAGGATCAACAGCATTAGTCATCAGGAAATGACAAAACCACAATGAAATACTACACACCCTTCAGCACAGTATAAAGGTGGCAGGGATGTGAGGCCACACAGCTCTGGCACAAGACTGGCAGTGATGGAAATGGGAAATGGTATGACCATGGCTGAAGCTCAGGGTACATAAACACTCTGTTCATGAATTCCACTCCCAGATCCACATAATGTTCACCAACCCACATGGACAAAAACAATGCTAACAGCACTATTCGTAATAGCCCCAAATTGGACATGGCTCAGATGGTATTAATAAAGTAAATACCCTGTAAAACACTAATCATCAGTGGAAGCAAATGAGCTACTAAAATACCAACAACACAGAATCTCACAAAACAACGCCAAGTGTCAGAAACCAGACACAAACACGAACACAGTAAGCTAAATTCAAAATCAGGCAAAACAAATCCATGCATGGTGTAAGAAGTCAGAGCAGTGGTTACCTTTGGGGAGGAAGTGCACAGAGTAACTGGGAGAAGGCATGAGGGGGCTTCTGGGATTCCAGCAATACTCTATTCCTTGGCCATAAATAGCAACATGAATGGATTGAATAGTGATAACACACTGAGCTTCACGCTTATGCTTGTGTATTTATTGGCCCCTACACACTTATTGAAATTTAGGTTAAAGCCATACATCACTGCACCACAGGAAAGGTGGCGATGGGACTCTACAAAGTGAGTCATCACAAATTTAAATAGTGCTTCATTCTGGATTATGACCCAAAAGGGCCAAAGTAAAATATCAAGATGTGGCAATAAGAAATATTTTCCTCTCATGCTATGTTGTGTTTGACTCTATTCTGTCTTGTCTTGTTTTGTTTTGTTCTATTCTCTTTAAAATAAAATAAAAAAATAAAAAATAAATTATTTTCCTCTCAAGTGTAACAGTAAGAAAAACACAGCATTGTGTAACAATAAAAGGCAACCAACACTATCTCAATTTCAGGCGCAGTAGGGAGAGGTGGAGACTGTGGCGAACGATAGCATGCTTGCCCCAGCTATAGAGGTAGGTTGTATTCTGCTCCAAGTAGAGTCCCCAGTGCAAATGTAGGGCCAGAGTCATAGATTGTAGTTTAACAAAAGATGTAACTCACAATTCAACATCAAATTCCACAATTTTTAAATGTTGGCAACTAAAAGAAGAATGTAAGCAGAGTCCAAGGGCATCAGTCCCTAAACTTAGTCCTCCATGCCCTAAGCCCAGAGGATCAAATGCAGTCACGCCCTGGGCAGCACTAAGCATCGCCTACCCTAGGGAGATTTTCAACAATATCGTTCTAGTCAATCATTACTTTGTGGTTCACTCTTTTTCTCTTCAGAAAGCAGTGATCTTCATCTGTAGACAAAGCTAATACAACAGTGCCATGGATTAATCCACCATATTTTATTCTCTTCTGTCATCATGTGCCATCACTGCTGGCAGCTCTGTGCCAGATACTGTAGCAGCTTTCTCAGAAAACCCCTACCATCCACAAGGCAGGTCCTGAGATTACCTTATTTTGTACTTGAGGAAATAGAGGCTCAGAGAAGTGATGTCGCAGACAATTCGTGTGTGACAAGTCACTGAGCAGGTATTTTGACCTTGTTGCCTGACTCCAGAGGTAGGCCACAAAACGCCCAACCTTTCAGCCAGCAAGAAGAAGGAAGGCTAAGGATCATTTCCATCAATCCTCTTCAGATTTCATTTTCTTCACTCAGTCCAAAAGGGTCATTCTAACAGTTTTAAGAACAGGTACTAGAAGCCACTGATCTGATCTGCTTCTAACTCAAAGCAGTCGAAAAACTATGAACCCTCCTTTCTCGTGAGGATTTTAATCAATCATTCACTAGAACAGTGATGGAAAACCTTTTAGAGACTGAGTGCCCAAATTGCAATCCAAAACCCACTTACTTATCCCAAGTGCCAACACTGCAATTAAACCTGAATGCTGAAGGTTTTAGTTTAGAAAAAACTAATACAACTCACGATGGCATTGCAGAGAGGGCTCTGCGTGCCCACTGTGGCACACATGCCATAGGTTCACCATCCTGCACTAGAAGGAAAGCATCTTGACCACCCAAGGACCATGACTGGTTAACTAACACTGCTGACAAGAAGGACAATAAAGCCTTTGGCAGCCACCCGAGGACTAAGCTAGTTTGGTCTGTTCCCTCTTCTGACATAGGCTGCCCAGCACACCCTCATCAGCAGAAAACAGCCAGAGCCTCAGCACATTCATGCTCCCTTTGAGGTGCAGATGGAAGAGTCATAGTAAGACATGAGAAGTGGCAAGAATCCAACTGCTAGAGATGTCTTGCAAACTTCTGATCATCGGGATCATCAGGACCAAGTAAAAAATGATCAGGACTCTGGTCTGGATAGGAACAGAAAGAACCATTCTTCAGGGGCAAATAGAGTCCAAACGGGGATGAACTAAGGAAGAAGTTAAAAAGCTAAAGGGTGCTGGGGAGAGGAGAGCAACTGGTTAAACATTTAGTAGGTGTTTCAAATGAGGTTTTCACTACATTCTTCTGACAGGCCTCAGAGAGACAATATAACACCTTTCACAGGTGAAAAACTAAAGTTCAGAGGAAAACTGTCTCATGGCCATGACAGACTGGCTCAGTCCAAAGCCTGGATTGCCTCTGCCATGCCCACAGTGTCCTTGCCCAGATGGAATCCAACAAGAGCCTCACAGCTTACTTCACACCAGTTCCTTTAACATATCTAACCTCCAGAGACAGCCAAGATGGAAACAAGATGGGGACCAGCAAACCAAGGGGTCTTACCAACGAGGCCTTAACAATGGGCCACACACCCATCCAGAGGCTCAGGGATATGTCCCAGAGACAAGAAGCCAGTGAGACACCACTGGCAGTGATTTCTACAAAGACTAAGCCCCTGATGCTGGCTTTTCTCTGAAATGGTGCTCTCTTTCCCTGGCTTTTCATAAAGAGGGCTAGAAGCCCCAACAAAAATCCAATGGTGACAGGAATACCCCTTGAAGCTCTCTCTTGACCTCAACGGGAACCACATTCATTTCTGAAAATGAGCAGTTGCTGAGACAACATCAGGAATGAAGATTTGCTGAAGGGTTGAGTGAAGAGAAAAGAGATTGTTTTGGTTACTTTTTTCATTGCTGAGACAAACACCTGACACCAAAGTGAAGCAAGGAAAGGTTTATTTAGCTCACGGTTTCTGGAGATTCAGTCCATAATCAGCTGGGTCCAAGGCAGGGTGGCATGACACTGGGGCAGCACTTCAAGGCAGCAGCCAGAGCAAAAGAGCCAAAACACAAGCCCTTAAACTGTACACAGGCCACCCCCTGCACCAAAACCTTCAGGGTGGGTGTAACACTCACAAAATATCCTTGCCTTCCTTTGCACAGGATGAGGATATTTACACTAAGAACCCTGGCTCCCTGCTGAGTCTCTCAGTTAAACTTCTAAACTTCTCAAGTTGACACAATGTATTAACCATAACAGAGATACAGCAACCCAAGGGAGGAGGTGGCTAAGGATTCAGTTAGGGTTTCCACAGACACCTCCACCCAATACACCAGCTCTGACTTTTTGCTGTGAAAGAACTAGCAAAAGATAACACAGTTTCTTCAGCAGTAACACTAACACCAACATAAGGACAAAAAAAGACTCAACAATACAGGACAGCAGCCACAGCAGGAAGAGAAAAAAAAAATCTGCCATTTGAAATGTGGGAGAAGACCACAGGGCATTTTTATATGACACGATGCACTCTCAGGATCAAATCTGGAGCAAATCATTGACAACAGTTTCCCCATCCACACTATGGAGATAGCAAAAGTCCCTACTACTCCAGGGGTTGACAAAAGAACTGAACAAGTTAACTTATATCACAGACTACCAAAGGCCAGGCTTGCAATAATCACCAAGTATAAACAGTCATTATTAGGAGCATTATCCCTATCACTCAGGGATGTTTGTACACTGCGAAAATGGATGACTGCAGAACTCAAAGTTCAGAGTCCTAGGCGATTTCTGTTGCCACTGAAGTTATTTAATCATTAAATATCACGGTATCCCCATTTTTTCCTGAAAACTGCCACACCACTTTGGTGAAATATGCATGTTGGCTGCAGGCTCCCAACCCCTGAGCAGTGGGTGACATGTGGCTCTGCGAAATCTACACAAAGGATGACTTCATTTAAATGAAGATTTAACACCATTACTTTTTTACCGACAAATAAGGCATGGATTTCTACAAATATAGTCACATAATGACTGGTCTGCAATAAATAAATAAACAAAACAAAAAGAGCAAGAGAGAAGCTTAGCCACAGAAGGTGGAGAAGTACCTGTCTCGGTTTTGCTAGAGAACCCAGCAGCCTGTTTGATCGCCGCCGCCGTAAGTGCTAATCCTCTACTCCTCTTCAAGCCATGCTGCAGGACGGCTTCAAACTGAGCACACAGACAGGTTACCCTGCAAGAGAAGCAGTGGCTTATCAGTACACCTGGTGAAGGGAGTTGCAAGCAGGGCTGCCCCAGTATCTCCAGGGAGCCAAGGAACCACCAAATGTACAGCGTGGCATGAAGGTACACAGGAGACACCTGGATTTACAGGCAGGGACTTGGTAATGGCCCTGGGCCAGTCCACAACCCTCTCCATTTATTTTCATTTTACATAAGTCAGGGAGAAATACCCAGCACAGTCTTGCTATACTCATTGGACTCCCAAAAACACAGTACTGTAATGGTATATGAGAGAGAAAGTCTGGAAAAGGGAATTGGTGCCAGCCAACAGGAGAAGAAAAGCCAATTTTTAAAAAAATCAGCTTGTTTTGGGGAAGGGCTGGGTACTAACTGTTTCCAATTCACAAGTTGCAAATCTTATTCATATCACATGTAGTTCAAAAAACAGGATTACATTCCAGAAACTGAATCTAACAGCCTGCTACAAACACTGTGCAATCTCATGGCCTGTTACTTACCGCCATCACCATCACCATCACCACACACACACACACACACACACACATACACACACACCGGACAAAAGAACATGAATTCTGATTGTTTTCTTTTTTTTTTTTTAACTCATGACCTTGCACTTGCCAGGCAGGCGCTTACGCTCCTAAGCCAAATCCCTGGCCCTGAATTCTGATTCTTCCTATTTATGTTGTATAAGAGATTGTATCCTGAACTCAGATCCAGAATTTTTAATTAACTTACAATTTCTGTGTATTTAATTGAATTTATTTCTCAATAACCAAAGAAATGAGATTCAAGAACATGTCTAGAGAGAGATGAAGTCACAGCAACTATGCTCAATTATTAGCAATCCTCCCAGGGCTTCTGGGCCCATGCCTGATTGGATCTTGGGACTCAGAGCCCTTCCGTTCTTCACTCATGCAACCAATATGAAGAATATCATCCATGTATCAGGAACCGTTTTGGACTCCAGGGATGGAAAAATGGGACTGGGATAGGCAAGCTCTCTACCTTACCACAGCTGCACTGTTCTAGCAGAGGAAGATACACAAAGAAGCTAACCAGACCAGATATTTCAGTTAATGAGAAGTCTAGAGAAAATAAAAGAGGATGTCACGGTAGATGAACATTAAGTGGAGAGAAGACAAGGTCACGCTTAGCTTCTGTGGCCTAAGTGGAAGCAGCCTTGGAGTTATGATCTGGATATGACAAGAACCAGGAGACTGAATAGATGGATCCTGTGCTAAGGTCCTGAGGCCACAATCATCTGGCTCAACTTTGCCTAACTACAAGGATTTCCTGCTCCACCTACCACCACACCTGTAGTAATAATGTTCCAACTGTTGTCACTCTGTGGTAGTCATTCATACCCATTGTTTCATACCCATTATTTCACTAGTTCCTCCCACCAACATTATGATATAGGTGAGGCAGGTGTTCTTATCTCCATTTAATACTTGAAGAAACTAAGGTTTAAAGATATTTAAGGGACCTCCTGAAGACAGTGCATAATAAGCAATGGCATCAGTATACCAGGTCCACCACTCCACACCACCAAGAAAATCATCCTCTGTCCTACGATAGAAGTTGTCTCACTCCCATACCCAATCTTTACTCAAATTATTGTGCACACCAGACAACTTTAACACAGAATCAGCAAATACACAGCACTGATGCCTTTACTCGGCCCCTGTGCGGCAGCACACTAATCCGCCCCAGCACTGAGGGCTACCACTGCCAAGTGATCAAGGTCAGAACTGGCCCAACCCAAGAGGAAGCCAAACCTCATACTCTGCCTCAATTACACTATCTGGTTTCTACCTCTTCTTCTGTCTTTCCTGGATCCCCTACACTAGCATGGAACCTGGTACAGAGCATGTGCTCCACAAATGCTGCTCCTGTAGGTAGGTAAATGGGTGACTCCCCTTGAACCATATGTCCCAGAATATTCCCCCACATTGAAACAATGCTCTTTGCCGTACACATGTCACTCTTAAATATTAGATGTTCATTTGCCAGGGTCTTTACATATCCACAACGGCACGTATATCAGAGTTTCTTGAAAGCTGGGACACCTACCAAAATTATCTGAATCCAACAGTTAACTAAAAATCATGCAAGACCTGCCCCAAAGAGGAGAGGGCATGCTTGGACTGTGTTTAGACTTCTCCGTAATTAACCAAAGCCTCTACCTATTTTTTTTAACCAAGACTCGAACTCAGGACCTCGTGCTTGCCAGTCAGGTGCCATGCCACTGAACTATATCCCCAGCCCCAAAGCCTCTACCTTTAAAAGAACTTCAGCAAATACAACAATCAGTTTAAGAATCTCCAGCAGGCTGCTTGATCCAAAGCACAGATTCAACTGCTCAGCCCAGCCAGTTCCAGATGAAACCTGGCCCCTAAGGGGAATGGAATGTAGGCAAGCAGCACAAATCCAGTCCCCAAGGTTTGGGTTACATCACCACTGCACACACACATCGTAACTAACCTAACAGCAGAAAAAACCCAGGTGGGCCCTATCCTATAATTAGCTCATTTCACCACCTGCTGGCTGACAGCCATTCCATGTAACAAACTCCTTCCCTGTGTCCCCTCTTTACTTCCTGTCTGGTCTGGGCTTGTATCTACTAGTCATTCAAGACTTCTCAAGTATTCCCTCCTCCAGGAAGCCTTCCTCAGTGCTTCCTCATTCTAAACCTCTTTTTACTGCAGCACCTGTCACTCTCTGTGTTAATGAGGAACTGTCTCTTCCTGCTCTGTGCTCCAGCTACACTACCACAGAATGTAACCAAAATGGTCCCACGCTTCAGATAACTCAGACTACAGACTTGATGTGCATTTTAGTAAGAGATACACCTGAGGAGATCTTATGTAATCTGTAACTCAAAACCAAGACAGCTAAAAGTAGAGAATTAGGAAGACATACTTGTCCCAGCACATACACCTACTCATTAGCCATGTCATAAGGCAGTGATGGCAAACCTTTTAGCACTTTTAGTGATACAAACAGCACACTTTGACATGCACACTATAGGCTCTCCACTACTGCCCTACAATTTCCACTGCTTCCTACCTTGCTCAGTTATAATTTCTGCAAAACAGGAATGCCTGCTTTCATGTAGCTCTTTATTTTCTCAGCTCAGTCCCTACTACCTCTCAGAATGCACTCTGCTAAATGCTTTTTGGCTTCACGATGCCGGCTGTCTACTTCTGCGGTATGTTATTACATCAAACTTTGCTTCCAAGTTAATGAATTGAGGCCATGTTTTTAAATAAGCAGGGCACTAATTACAGTAAACGTTTCAATTTTTTTAAAAAGCACCAGACAACAAAATCCCTTGAACTTTAATGCATATAGCTGCTTACCAAATGAATAGAGAAATAAAATGTGGTATAGCCATACAATGGAATACCGTTTAACAACAAAAAGGAATAAACTACTGACATATGCTCTACCATGGATGAATCCTTGAAATATTATGCTAAAGAAAACAGACTCAAAAATAAATAAATAAACACACACATTGCATGAGTCCACAAAATGTTCAGAAAAGGTAAACATAATAAGCAATTTGTCTAGGGTTGGAGTTAAAATCAGAGATTAATGATAAACTGGAACAAGAGAACTTAGGGGAAAGCTTAGAACATTCCAAAAATGAATTGTGGTGATAACTGCATAACTCCATAAACTTAATTTTTAAAAACCCACTTAACTGGGCCAGGGATATAGCTCAGCAGTATAAGCGCCTGCCTGGCAAGCTCAAGGTCCTGAGTTTGATTTCTGGTACCAAAAAAAAATTAAAAACCACTTAACATGGTATGTAAATTAAACCTCAACGAAACTGCTTTAAAAAAAAAAAAACCTTCCCTGAAGGTATTTAGATAATTCAATGAAGGTGTATAGTAGTTAATGAATAGAAAATAAAATAACTACCTCCTGCTGAATTTAAAACCGTCACCAATTCAACTAGCTTACTGCTAAGATTCTGCAGGCATATGTTTTCATGAACTCTGTCCTACATTTCAAGATTGCTGAACCTGCCACATTAATCTATAATAAGATAGCTAAGAATCTTATAGTTTTTTATGGTAAATGCTAGAACAACAAACAGCATTAGCAATAAATGTTGCATTTTTATAAACTGTATTAAATTAACCCTATGACAGTAAAGCATGTTTCAATTGGATTCTTTCCCTATGTTATAGCGTTATTGGGATTTTTTTGAGAAAGCCAAGAATAATTACAAAAATGAGCAACATCAGCCTCACTTGTAAAGCTCCAACATTCCCTGAAAAGGCATCAATCATGCCTGTAAAATCAGCCAATTAACAACCTCAACTACATCTCAGATTTAAGACAATAATGGCTAAAGCAAGGCCATTACATCACAATCATTTGCACTGATGACTGCATTTATGTTTTACAAATTAAGTTTGCAAAAAGGTTCACATCCTTCACCCATGAACTTCACTAGCAGAAATCAATTCTACTACCTACAAGTCAGGAAAAGATTTAATAATAGTAATATTCAAAGTAGTGTTACAGGCAACTGACTTAGAAATATTATAGGCAGTCAGACAGGGCTAGGTCCTCCAGTGCAGAAACCCAGATACCTTGCAACTGTGGAGGAGACTGACACCTCCTGCTTCTGTCTCAAGACAAAAGATGAAACAAATGCACCACATCCTAAGGACTGATATTCTAATAGGTCTCTATCACCCTGAGAAAGCCAGGAGTCACCACCCCAACCCCCTATGGAAAGAGTCACTGCTCTCTAAGCATGCTCGCTTGCTATGTGGCTCGCTTCCCCATTTGTCTCCGATTTAATCAATTTTACCTAAGCAATTAATCTTATTGGTTGACTATAGTTCTGTCCCATCTCATGCCCACCGTGTGAGTTCCCAGATTTTGCCAATTTGGACCCATCTCACCTCATTTTACTCTATAAAAGCCCCTAGAAAAGCCAGAGTCTTTGGCAACCCACTCAGGACTCCTGTCCCTCAGACAGAAGCTTTCTTTCTCTCAATAAATATATTCTGCTCTTAACCTCCATTGTTCCTAAAATTCTTTGATTTTAGAGAACACAAACTCATAGCGAACATATAGTACAGGTTGAGACTTTCATTCCCCTGTATCAGTAGTAGTATTTACACTGCTGGAAAGTTAAAAACTGCCTCAATAGTTTAGCACTTGGAGAATTGGTTAAACTAATGACAGCACAGCATATAATCAAATTCTATTTTACCTTTAAACATTTACCAAAGCCAGGCCTGAAGGCAAACATGCCTGTAATCCCAGCACGCAAGAGGCAAAGGCAGGAAGCTCACCAGTTCAAGGCCAGCCTAGGCTACGTGGCAAATTCAAGACCAGACTGAACTACACAGTGAGATCCTGTCTCAAAAAAATTTACCAGGAGCTTATAATTGAAAGGTTTCTGTCCTAATATAAATCACTGGACATTATGGCAGTGGTATAGCCTGACTACTAGCCCCTTCCTCCCCTTCAGCCCTGATTACAACTTCCTCCTATGTGCCCCAAAATTCCCACCAGTCTGTTACACGTCATCAGTGCTCGCCCCAAGCGCCGTTTCCTTCCAGTCAGGGATCATATAACCCCGCCCCCTTCATACCCAGCAGAGAAAGTAGCTCAACCACACCAGTTGGGCATTCCTCTCTGCATCCTCAGCCCCCAATAAATTCCTCCCTTGGATATCTCCTGCTTCTCTATTGTGCCGAAATACCCTAACAATAATGATAAGCTAACATGTTAATAATATAATGTAAAATGAAAAATGAGCAGGATCTTAAGCTAAATATTAAATATGTTCTCAACTATGTCAAACATATAGAAAGAATTCTAGAAGGAATTATGCTAAAAAATTAAAAGCCACTTGTTGAAAGAATGATCAGGCTGGGCCTGGTGGCACACGTCTGTAATCCCAGCACTCGGGAAGCTGAGACAGGAGGATCGTTGCAAGTTCGAGACCAGGCTGGGCTACAAAGTGAGCTCAAGGCCAGCCTGAACAGCATGGCGAGACCCTGTCTCAAAAAGACAAGGGTGGGGAATTTAGCTCAGTGGCCTAAGCGCCTGCCTGGCAAGCATGAGGTCGTGAGTTTGATCCCCTCCCCCTGGGGGGGATTAATGTTCAGGTTTTTCTTGCCTTCACACTTTCCTGAACTTAGATCATTTTTCTAAAACAAGAATTAAAAAAGTGTTCAAGCCTCAAGAACCAGAAATACTGCTACCTGGGGCAATGAAAAGTGAACAAATACATTTTAAATGTTATAGTGAGAAAACATGCAACTATTGAAAGTGGGTTTTTTTTGTTTTTTTTTGTTTTTTTTTGTGGCACCGGGGATTGAACTCACAACCTTGCACTTGCTGGGCAGGCACTTAGACCGCTAAGCTAGATCCCCAGCCCTGGTGTTTTTTTTTGAGACAGGGTCTCACTATGCCATTCAGGCTGGCC
>RJWT010040764.1:0-12443 GCA_004365215.1 Cuniculus paca
AAAAAGAATCATAGCATGGCTAATAATTAGCCAAATTGACTGATTAGCATTTCACCTTCCCGCTCCGTGACAGGTGTTAATGAGCAGAGAAATATTCAATAGTTGGTGGATGGAAGGAGAAGGAGAATCAAAGGGCATTGATAATCACAAACTCTACCCTGCCCATGAATAATCAAGGATTGTCTGCACTTATTTTTCATTTTCTTCTTACATGTAACCTAATAAGTGCTTGTAATTTCATGTTTTAGCCTTAACTTGCAGCCTTTGGTTATCAGGACCTCTTGGATTGGTACAATGCTTCATAGAGCAGGAAGCAGAGCTAAGTCTCTACTCTGAAACGTGAGGTCCACAGAGTGTCATGACAGCTATTTGCATCGAGGATGACATCCTCTGTATCAGGAGCTTGGACTTTATTTGCTGCCCCAATTCCTGGAACAACAGAAAGTGATGTAAAACATCAGACATGATGAACGAATAAATACTCTTAATTCACAAAGGAGGAAATAATTTCAGGTAGTTACTAACGATTGTTTTTTTTATTAGTGCATGTCAGTAATACACAATAGTAAGGTGCATTTTGGGGATTCTGTACTTGCATATGGCATATTTTGGACATTTTCAATCCCTTTTCCATGTTCTCCCTTTTCTCTCCCTTTTCCTTCCCCTTCCCCACTTCAAGAGCCTACCCTTTAGTTTGCTATCATCTCTCCTTCTTGTATTCATTTACTTATCTATATTTGAGGTTTCTCATAAGAGGAAATGTGATATTTAACTTTCTGAATCTACTTTATTTGCCTTTACATGATGGTTTCCAGTTCTACCTATTTTACTCCAAATGACATGATTTCATTCTTCATGGACGAATAATATTCTATTGTGTGCATGTATCATTTTCTTTATCCTTTCTTCTGTTGACAGGTGTGGAGGTCATTTCCAAAGCTTAGCTATCATGAATTGTGCCACTATAAACATGAGTATGCTTATATCCCCACGTTGCTATAATATGTACCGCTATAATATGCAAGTGTGGGCCAAATGGTATCTCTGTTTTAGTTTTGTGAGGAGCCTCCACACTGACTTTTGTATTACCACCAACAGCGTAGGGAAGTTCTGGGTTTCCCCTCATATCCTCACCAGTACTCATTGTTCTGGCTCGTCTTGATGATAGACATTCTGGCTGGGGTGAGATGGAATCCCAGTGTAGATTCCATTGCATTTCCCTAATGGTTAAAGATGGTGAATGTTTCTTCATGTGCCTGTCGACTGTCTGTACTTCTCCTTTTCAGACATTTCTACCCAGTTCATTTGCTCTTTTGTAAAACTGTGCTATGTGTTTGTGTTTGCGGGTTATATTTTGAGCTCTTTATATATTCTAGATATTAAGCCTTTAACAGAAGAGTAGCTAGCAAAGACTTTTTTCTCTCTCATTCTGCAGGTGGTCTTTTTACTGTGCTTTTTTTCCTGTCCAGAAGCCTTTTAATTAGATGCAATCCCATTTATTGATTTCTGATATTATGTCCTGTGCTACTAGATCTAAAGATTCAATGCAATTCTTATTAAAATACCAGCAACATTCTCCACAGAGCTGGAAAAACCAATCCCAAATTTTATATGGGAACAGAAAAGACCAAGAACAGCCAAAGCAATCATGGGCAAAAAAGAGCAAAATTGGACATACAGAAACCCCAATTTCAAGTTAAATTACAAAGCCATGTGTGACAAAAATGGTATGGCACTGGCACAAGAACCGACATGCAGACCAATGGACTAGAAAAAGACACAGAAACAAACCCATGTTCCTACAGTCATCTGACTTTTTTTTTCAAAGGTCCAAAAATATACACTGAAGAGAAGAACCTCATTAACAAATGTTGCTGGGAGTCCACATGAAACTGGGAGTCTGCGTGCAGAAGATGCAACTAAATCCATCTTACCATGACTGAAATCAAACCAAAATGGATCAAAGGCCAAGATACAAAACCAGAAAGTTGAAACTGCTGGAAGACAGCACAGGCGAAACACTTAAAGCCATAGGTGCAGGCACAGAGTTCCTGCATAAGGCATAATGTGATGTTAGGTGCTCACTGAGTGCTGGACCCAGAGACCACTGGCGACAGGCTGATAACTTCCCCAAGAGGCAAAGCTTGTGGCAGGTGCTACTAATTACAGGTCAAAAAGATCAGTGCAAATGACGCCAGCAGCAGGATGGAAGATCACAATCCTCCCCTGGCTTCCAGCAGCACTGGGGTGGTCTGAAGGTGGTGCCCTAAGTGCACAGCTCCCCTGCATGGGTCCCCAAAAACATTTCCATTCAGGGCTTCCTCTGCACTTCCATTTGTGAGAAAATGGAACACTACATATCTCCATTTATCAATTACTTCCATAGGTTTTCACTGCAGCTAACTGAAGAAATAATATCATAGGTAACTTGTTAAGAATTTCCATGGGTCAAGGACTTTAGGTCTATATAAAATTATATAGCTTAGGTGGGGAAGCTCAATTTCAAATTCTTACTCAATATGAAGTTCAAATGTGACTGTAGAATTAGAACGCTGTACCAAATCCTTAGTGACTGATAAAGTTCACCATGACCTATTTTATGCTATACACGCTTACAAGGAAAGGGAAAAGAAGAAACTTGTTCTAGTTAAAAAAAAAACAAACTTGTTTTAGGATAGGAAATTTTTTAAACCCATTTGGGAGGTGAGGTGATGAGGCTTATTAGATATTGAATTAGACAAATATTTGAATAAACATATAGATAGATAGATAGATAGATAGATAGATAGATAGAAAAGTTGTTAGAATACTTCTAAATTCTTTGAAACCCAGTTCATGAGGCAAAGGAAAATCTGCAAAGCTTTCCAAGACAAAGCAACCAATATTCTTCCAAGAGTGTACACTCATCTTGCAGGAAACTCAAAGAATAAAGTACCACAAGTCATGCATTTGCCAGATTTTGTTTTTAACTGGAATTCATTTTAAATAAATGAATTACCAGTTCATGGGGCTCTTCCAATATGGCCTCAGAGTAATGTTCTCTCTTTTCAGCAATGACTTTTTATGTATTCTCACAACTACTATTTCTGTGCCATCATCACTTGTAGACTTTTTAAGGGTTCGCGTTTTGGGTCATTTATGAAACTAGGATATTAGTAATTGACCTAGTACATTCGTCAATGATAAACTGTAAAGTTTGTTTTCTGTCTTAATCACTTTCTCGTTTCTGGGACAAAATACCCAACACCCACAACTTTAAGGTAGAGAAGATTATTTTAGATCACTGTTTCAGAAGTCTCAGTCCGTGGTCAACCAGCTCCAAGGTAGAAATGGCAGAGTAGAAGGTTCTGGATGCAGTAAAGCTGTTTGCTGCATAGTGACCAGGAAGCAAAGGAAAAAGAGCCGCTGAGTAGAGATACACCACCCCGGTCACACCTCAGCGACTGTCTTTTCTGACCAGGTCCCCACCTACCATAGCACACTTACCCCGAATCCCGCGGTGGATGAATCCACCCGTAAGTGCGGCAGCCCCACGATGGAGCTCTCCTCCTAATCCCCGCCTCTAGCACGTGAGCGCTTTGGAGGACATCACAGACCCAAACCTCAATGTTCTCCTGTTAAATGGTGTATTTTGCATCCACTCGATGCGACTGATAGCACTCCTTGGGATTTTTACTGGTGATTCTAAATACTCACCTTAGTAGATAAAAAACTTTCTGGCTCCAAGGAAAAGTTTTTGTTGTTGCTGATGCTGTTGTTTTCACCTAACTGCTCTGTCTGCTGTTATCTTAAAGTAACAGTCAGTAACACTTATGCTGTATTTGGCAATGAACACGATTTTCTCATTTACATGAATTTCAAAATGTTAAAAGATCAAGAGGCAACCTCAGAAGTTTTGATTTACTTGTTCCCCCAAGATAACATACAGGTCCATTTTAAGGCCATAATGGAGAATCATCTTCACTGCCAACTTGTTCATTCTAGCTGGTACTGAAGTGGTGAAAAACATATAACTGGAAGTAAAAGCTTCTAACCATGAGTCACCAATTTTCTCAAAGACTAGGGATATTTAAGAGAAAGTAGAGTTCTTTAGGGATATTTCTCAAGTTTTTCTGTTTCTTAATTTACAGTCACAAACCGCTGACATACAGAAATTGATGAAAAATGAAAATAATATCATTTAAATCTTTTTACAGTGTAGCACATTTGAGCACAGTGCAAAGAAATGTGCACTTGGCTCTTAAAATAGCAACTGGCATTTGATGTGACACTAACTTTTCAGATTCATTTTAATAAGACACAAAGAGAAATAACCAATCACATGATTTGAAGGGAGGGGTGATCAGAGTGCAGGATATAAGAAATTTTCAGAGTTATCAGCAAGCAAAATGTAAACTAATGTTTCAGTGCATTTGAAGTTGTTTTGCGAGCTCTGCAAGAGGTGTTTTTGTTTTTGCTTTTGTTTTTAGCTTCTAGGTGAAGAAAACATGGCAGAAACCATCTAAATTTGGAAAGAATAACTACTGGCTTTTTAAACTTTAGAACGGAGAAACATACATAGAAGGAATGAGAAACACTGGAAGTGACTGTGGGGGCCACTTAATTGTGTTTATTTTAATTTGAATGTGAAATCCTATCACGTGGTCTAGAAACTCTTTGAGATAACTCTGTCTTCAGAAGCCCAAGCAAAAGTTCAGTTGAACTATTCATTAATTTCCTTCATCTCAGTGCTCCTGTCCACTTCATTTTAAATGGTTTTGTGTTGCATTTGTGTCATGGAAAATCGCATTCCACCCTCATTACTTTCTCTGAATGGTCTGTGCCCCTTTCTTAAATCAAGGTGGAAAGTTACTCCACAGGTTTACCTTACCATCTGATTATTTAGAAACTATGTAACCCAGATAGTTTCCAATTTCAGCAGGCATTCCAGGGCAATTAAAAACTTTCCTCTTGGTAACTCTGAGTCACAAATAGCCTGGACTCCAATATCAGGCTCATTCCTCCCACACATTTGACATTGCGGAACCTTCTCTTAGAAACATGCCTGCGTCAATCCAGTCTCCGCTGACAAAGGCAGTGTTCGCTCTTTTCCTGGGCACAGGTTCCATTCTCCGAGGGGCTGGCATCCGTCCACTCCTGCTGCCCCCTATAGGAAAAGCGACAATTTTACAGGTGACCTCTAGGAAGCCCAGGAATCAGATACTCGTTTGTATACTGCCATCTGTCACATAGGGACGTCATCCTGCATTTTTGGTTGTAATTCACAACTTATGCCCTGTAAATATTCTTTCAAATTATAACTCCCTGACTTGTACAAGATAGCATGATGATCAAGTCTTAGCTAATTTTTAAATTTCACATTTTCATTGTGTTATTTACACTTTCAGGTTTTATATCACTATGAATATGATCCATTTTCTCTAGTTTATCATGACTGAATACCAGCCAGATTCCCCAACTCCATGAGCTCATTTACTGTAAGAAAATAACTCACACTTGTTAATCCCACTGCTCAATAAATATACACTAGCTCTTTTCTCTGGGAACTAGACTAGGTGCTAGTGATATTAAAATGAGCAGGGCAGGGGTTTTTGTCTGCAAGGAACCCATGGTGTAATAAAAGAATTGAAATAATCAATAGATTAAAAGCTAGTGAAAGGCCAGGTAGCCTTAAGGACCACAAATAAGGAGTAAAAAGTTTCAGACATATTAATTAGGATAAAAAAGGTAAAACCAAAACTACTTCAAAACGTACTCCTGAAACAACATATGCACCCTCTCCCCTAGTCGGCAATCCAGGGAGGTTCGCAGACCAATGGGCGTCTGTTCTCCTAGGGTCATTTACAGGTTGTGACAGACTTGCAGTCTCTCTCTGTGGCTTCTTCTGCATTGGTCTGATCATTAACACTCGCTCCAGGGGGATGGAGGGCTGGATCAAGTCTGGAGGTGATGTGCATCAGTACTGCTTCCCATCGGGGAGAGAACTTGACCTCAGATTGTACCTGACTGCAAGGGGGCACAGTTGTGGGGTGACAGTGACCTTGGCTGCAACCTGTTATTGTTGATACATTGTGTCAATTTGAGGAGCTCAGAAGTTTAACTGAGAGACTCAGCAGGGAGCCAGGATCTTTACTTTGTAAACATCCTCATCCTGGGCAAAGGAGGACAGGGAGATTTTGTGAGTGCTACACCTGCCCTGGAGGGGCTGGGGTGGCCTGTGTACAATATAAGGGAGGAGAAGAGGCTTGTTCCTCCTGTTGCTCTGGCTGCTGCCTTAAAGTGTTGCCCCTGTGCCATGCCACCCTGCCTTGGAGACTGCAGATTGTGGACTGAAACCTCCACAAACTGTGAGCTAAATAAACCTTTCCTTCCTTCATTTTGGGTGTTGGATATTTTGTCCCAGCAATGAGAGAAAAATAACGGAGACAAAAACCTTATTACCAGGACTGACGTCTGCGCAGCAGGCCCTGTGTGGCTTCTTCACAGCTATGGTAACAGGTTCAGCGCAGCAGCAGAGAAGCAGATGGTTGGACTGAAATCTTAACGCGACAGTTCAAGTGAGACAAGGGCATGGCATGAACAGTACAGCTGTGAGGGGTTCAGGGAAAACACATAATCTAAAGTACTCTACTTGAAATGATACCCAAGAATTACAGTGCCTGTGTGTAAATCAACCTTTTTTGCATGTGTTATGCGGATTACCTTTAACTGCTAAACACGTGGAGCGTTGTAAAATCCTAGTAATAGTCAAGTGAATGAAAAACAAAGTGTACCTACTAAGAATTGAATCACTTCCAATCATTGGATACCTGGGCATTTGATTTTCATTTTTATAAGTAGTTTTAAGAATTTTTTTTTAAAAAAAAATCTCTCTTCTCTTTCTCACCTTGTATTTGAGGAGAGGTGTAGACTCTCACCTGAGTGGACCACTGTAGAATGCTTTCATCAGTTCAAATTAAAGATGTATTTTACAGTTGTCGCTGATCCACGGCTTTGAGAATATGAGCGGCTGTATAAATGTTAAATGTTCCCAGCCTCATGAAAATCACATTTCACCTCAGAGCCAAGTCTGGTTTTGTTATTCATTATTCATTTGAAGTGAGAACTTTCCATTTTCAATATTATAATTAATTTGAATATTATTAAATGTTGTCACCCCTGGAAGATCATCAGTTTTCCTTGACCTAACTTGCATGTAATCTCATTTTTTTAAACACATTGTTTTTATTCTTAATCTCCTTCAAAAAAAAAATAACTCATTTGCTCTGTGTCTCAAAAATTCCATTTAACAAAATAACTCTGCTCCTGTTTCCTCACTCCATACCCTTTTACTGAGCAGGAGTTATTTTCTGTCCTGCGTGCCCTCAGCAGCCTCAGTCTGACTACCTGAAAGTCAATGTGTATCAGATTTGCATCAGGAATAAAGAACATGTTTTGTCAACTTCACATCCTACACAGAAATCATGGGCTCCACATTCAGAATAGAATTTCAAATTAATGTCAGCGGCATTCCATGCTGGGAACCAGTTGGAGTTGTGAAAGACACTGGGAACATAAATGCTCGCTGTCTTGGCATGGTCAGTGAGTAGAATAGATCGTTGAATATGAAGAATAATGCAGAAAGTACCCTTGTCCCAGAACTTATCACTCAGTAGGGGAGCTTGTTATATACAAATCAACGGCTCCGTCCTATAATTTAGGAATTGAATTTGAAAGCTTTCTATTAAAAAGCAAGTAGCACTTGGAATGCGAAATGAAATTAGCAAATGGGTGACTCACCCCATGGCACTAGCCATGGTTTGCGGGCTCATGCTCTTTGCAGATGGTGTTTGCTCATCCGGGCACCCTCTCTTGCTGGCCCATGGTGGCTCTGACACCCTTCTGGACACCTTGGTCTACATAGCCACTGCAGTGCATCCCAGTTGGCCCTTAGCATGAACATAAGTGCCCTGAGCATGTGAAGGGCTTAGAGGGACTGACTGAGAAGGTCAAGACCTCACTGAGAGGAGAAACAGGGGCAGCACCAGTGCCAAGCTCTAAACTAGGCTACGGGCTGCAGTGTCTCTTGGTACAACAGCGCTCCACGTGATAATCTGCCGAGACAATCAAATCTGACAATTCACTACTTCATTGGAACTATAAAAATCAGCAGTCACTTCAGCTGGGTCCAATTAGAAGATCTAAAATTCTGCTTTTGCTTTGGAACTGCTGTGGACGACAGACACGTTTGATTTAGTCGCTGATTACATTTACATTCCCCTGGATTAATCTAGCAGCATCACAGGGTTTTTAAAGCAGAAACCTTGTAAGCAAAGCAAAAGGAAAGGAAAAGGAAAAAAAATTTCATTACTAAAAATTTATTAAGCATCTATGCATTTACATGTTGGGTGCTTATTTCAAAATGTGATTCGTTTAGAGGTGTCTAGGATAAGTGCATTTACAGTTTTAAGGAGCATAGAAAGAGTCAAGCTAGCTGTGTCATTTTCCAGAGAGGTCTAAGGTTTGGGCCAGCAAAGTCACTCACTGATATTTACATCAATTACTGAGAAGCCTGAGCTAGGATCACAGTCCAGCGCTCTACGCATTACTCCTTTCTGCTCTCATCTAGTGGTTCCTGATTTCAATACAACCCCATTTAAGATAAATCTCAACCTCTGCTCTCTATTATGAATCCTAAGAGGAAGTGTATGGCTTTATGTATTTTTCAAATCAGAAACATAAGTAATCTCACCAGTACTTCCTCCCCTTTTCAGTTGTGTTGCTCTATACATTTGCTTTGTTCTTTTCCACTTTACAGATACAAAACCATGTGACGGACTATGTTACGGGCACAGCTACAGATAGTCCTAAGTTCATTCACATCAATCAAAATAATAAATGCATGGGGGAAGAAAGCCTCTTCCCAGTGTCTGCATATAGAAAATAAAGAGATGGATTTTTTTTTTGTTGTAAGAGCTTAAATCATATGTACACCCTACAATCAATATATTGACCGAGACATTGGGACACTGATTGGCCAAACCAAAATCTTGCAGTGTAAATGTTTGGTACAGTGATTTCCGACTTCCCTGAAGTTTCTGGGATAAGAGTTGAGGGTAAAGAGTTGAGGGTTGAGTTCCCCAAAAGGGAAGATACTGAAAAGAAGTACGTGGCTCCTTTCAATTGCACATATAAATGCCAACACACACAAACACAATTGTCCATGACTTTCCTTGGCATATTGTCTTAGTTACTTTGTTATGACTGAGACACAATAACTGACACTCACAACTTAAACAAGAAAGATTTATTGTAGCTCACATTTTGTAAAGGTTTTTCAGTCCATAGTCAGCTGGCTCCAAAGCAAGGTGGCATGGCATAAAAGCACCGCAGAGAGAAACAGTCCATGGCAACAGGAAGCAGAGAGAGTGGGGAAGTGAAGGGGAAGATAGACCCTTCCAGGCCACAGCCCCAGCAAGCCACCTCCTCCAGCCAGGCGCCACCTCCCACGTAGATATAAACATCAGTGCACTAATCCACTGATGAGTACAGTGCTCCCACGATCCAGTCACTTCCCAAAAGCCCCCTTATGAGCTCATGAGGCTTAAGGGGGACATCTAGATATAAGCCATAGCCCATGTGTATGTGCAGGCTCCTGTCCTATCAACAGAGTTATCCTACATACAGATAAACACCCTCCCCTCTTCCCCAGTGGGCCTACAAGCAAAATCAACTCAACTGATTTGCCTCTGCATGGTAGGCAAAGCTTTGTATCTGATCCAGATTTTTTGAATAATCTTGAATCTAGAGTTAAATGGTTAACTCACTATCTATTCATTTCATATAGAATTATGGAGAGAGTATAATCTCTTTAAAATGAAGAAAAAGAAGTAACATGGACTTGTCACTGGTTGGGAATCTCACACAGAGTTTGAAATGGAGAAAGAACTGATTTGTCATTTCCGTGTTCCTCAGAAACGGCCCCAGTCCCATCCTGATGCCGGGATTCTTCTCAGCAAAACCCCAACCTCTTCTCTGCACTCCCAGCCCCCCTGCACCTTCACCAAGGCCCGAAGAGATTCCCTGGACACCTTCTCTTCTGCAACCCTCCAAGAAGAAAGTGTTTTCCCTTGTGACCTGCGGCCTGAAGCTGTTGCGATGTCCTTCTTGTCATTATCTTCTCCCTAGTCTCTGCTCGCTGTCCACTCAAGCACCTACTGTCTCTGTCCTATCATTGCCACCTCTTCAGGTCCCAGTAAACCCCTTCATTTCCTGGAACTTGTGGCTCCCAGGTCAGTGTCTTCACCATGTCTGCTTCTGTCATATATCCATGTATGTGCAGAGTTATATTGGAGACTGAGGCAAAAGAAAAACCGTGCCCTTGCATACAGTTATCCTCTCAGTGTTTGGTAAGCTCATTCTACCAAAACAGCTCAGCTTTAGTGTGGCAACCTGATTGGCTTGCGATCCACCCAAGAGATTAGGAAAGTAACTGGTATATCTGCGCTGGGCATGGAGGTGCACTGGATGCTCTGTGTGGTCCCTGGCCCCTTCCTCTCTGCTCTGCTTCCCAGCCACCATGAGCTAAGCGGCTTTGCCCCACCTCTTCCTTCTGCCTACACGTTCCTGCCTTGGGGCTGCCACCATAGACTGAAACCCTGAAAACATGCACCAAATAAACCATTTCTGCTGTCAAATTGTGTCAGGTATTTGATGCCAGCCAGGGGAACACTGACTAATACAGTAGCTCATAAAACAAAGAGATTTTTTCCTGATGTAGTGACACACACCAATAATCCTACCACCCTCTGAGACTGAGACATGAGGATCAGAAGTTCCAGCCCAATCTGGGCAACTTAGAGACTTAGTGAGACCCCATCTCAAAGTGAAAAAAGGAACTGGGAATGTAGGTTGGTTTGAAAACCCTGTATTAAACAATCAATTAATAAAACAAAACAAATTAATTTCTTACAATTCTGGAGGCTGGAAAGTCCAAGGTCAAGGAGCCAACATATTTGATGTCTTGCAAAAACCGTTTCCTAAATGTTATACTTTGAATTGGAAATGTCCCTGCAGAAGCTGCCCTGCTGAATGTTTGGCTTCATTGAACCCGTGTTTAGAGGCAATTCCTTCGCGAAACGAGACGCCATGGGAGCATCTGTTTGAAGCGTATATTTTTCTCTTCCTCTCTGATGGTTCTCTCTCTCCCTCTCCCTCTCCCTCTCCCTCTCCCTCTCCCTCTTCCTCTGCTCTCTCACTTTCTGGTCCACCATGAAGTAAGCACACCTTTCTACCATGATGTTTCTCCCTCCTGAAGGCCCAAAGGCAAAGGCACCAGTAGACTATGGACTAAAACCTCCAAAACCATGAGCCCAAAAAACCTTTCCCTATCTGAGTTCTTTCCTTAGGTATTTTATCACAGCAAAAGAACACTGATGAATACACTAGTTCACATGTAGCTCTTTCTCAGTGTGTCTTCCCATGACAAGATAATTATCTGGGACCCCTTTTATATGGAACTAGTCCCATTTATGAGGGTTGTGATTTATTTCCTAACTGATCCTCTCAAATCCTCACCAGCACCTTGGGGGCTACAATTTCAACATGCAAATTCTGTAGAGACACAGTCAGACCACAGCATGCACTTTGAGCCAAGTAAGAAAAGTAACTGAATGCTCTACAGTGAAAATATATGACCACATACAAAGTCATCCATTGCCTAATCTGTGGGTATGTTATAGTCATAAATTTACACAGTGGGTAGCAGAAAACCACAGGAGCCAAGGACTTGTGAGCTGTTGGGAACTGACTTTGTGTATTTATGGCAGTAGTGTTCTGCACACCAGGACTGTGTGGGGACCTTTCACTGATCAACTCCTTTAATATTAAGCATTTTTCTCACTTTTCTCTAAGCTTTATTAGAGCAAAGGCTTGGTCTAGGTGGTTCATACAGTCATATTGTACCAGGCCCCTTGACATTAGTTATAATAACAATAGTGCAAATATTTAAACAACTGAAAATGAACTTGGCTTTTAAAAAAACTTCAAATGACTTACTTCTTTTCCATTATTTGACTGAAATCTTTTACAGGGTATAGTTTTGAATGCTTGCATAATTGTAGAAAGACTTTCCTAATTAAGTAAGAATATATCTGTTAAACAAACAGGCCCTGAGAAATTGAATTCAGTTTCAGTGGCTTAGAACTGTGTGGATATTTTCCCTTATCTAGCATAATGGGTTTGTATAGGAAAAGTAGGTCAACATCCAGTAAAGTCTGATGAGGTAATTTGAACCAATTGTCTCAGCAAAGACAATCAGCAAAGCTTGAGCAAAAAAGACAAAATACTTTACCTTTTAATACAATGGGAAAAATTACTAGGCCATGATCTGGTGAGTGATGGCCCAGACCTGGTGACAGTGCTCTGCTTTTGGAATTCTTCTCCTCCTTCTCCTCCTCCTCTTC
>RJWT010040765.1:0-12446 GCA_004365215.1 Cuniculus paca
GATCATATTTACCGATTGAAAAGAAGACTAATAAGCCAAAGAACACATAAAACATGCAAGACAATTGTACTGAGGCAAGGTAAACTTTTAGGCACGGTGTCCTCAGTAGGATTGGTTTCCTTGTAGTATCCAGGCAAAGTGGAAAGGTACTCATTCTTAAAGTTTTGATTTGCCTTAAATTTATGGATGCTTGCTTTGTTTTTGAGAACAATTTACCATAATAACACACTGTATATTTTTCAATACTTTCTTGTCTCTCTCCTCAAATTGATAACTATGATTTAAGTGTTTAAAAAAAACTTTACCTGAAATTCCATATCCTTAGAAATTAATGTTTCATGAGTCTGGTTCCAAAATGATATTATCAGTGTTCCCGTGTATGTATGCTATTGCTCAATAAAATTTAAGAGTCTAGCTATAGCGCTTAAATATCACAAAGAAAACCATTATTTTACCTTTATAAAGTTTGAACATGTTCTCCTATGTTTTATTTTTATTATACATTGCTTGAGTCTCATGAATGTCCATGATGTTGGTATGATATGTAATTATAAATGTTAATGTTTCAGATGGGAATAACCAATAATTATAATAGAGCTGTGTAGTTTTAAAAAGACTTTGCAGTACCACCCCCTGTAATATGGAAGAGTAGGAATTCTGTCAAATCCTACTCTAGACATAAAAATGATTTCCCACAAGAAAATGCATGACACTTCATTGCAGAGTTTGATATGCTAAAGCATATTAAAATAAAACTAGAACTTAAGGAAAATTTTAAAAAGCATTAGGGTCAATAAAACCCTAAAAGTCGAGCTGGTACTACATACCAGAGTTTTTGGATGAACAGATAATAAGATAAATTAGCAACTAGGGCTTACACTTGTACAAAAAATAAAGTCTCCAGTAAAGATTCATAAGTAAGTGTTTTAAATGTTACTTTTTCAGTGAAGATATAAATGGGGAATGAAAACTTCCAATGGAGAAAAGGAAGCAAGGAAGACACCACTTGGATTCTATTCTTTTTCACTGTGGCATGCAATGGGCTTCAAAAACATTTGTAATCCCCAGCCCATTATTCCATATTTTGGGGTCATGAAATTATATGCCCTTTCCTGTGGTTCCCCTTTCCAAGAATTCAAAGAAGGCTGGTTCCAAGATGGTGGTATTCCCTTTCTGACACCATTTAAAATTCAATCAAAAAACTTTTCTGGACAAAAATATGACTCTGTCCAAGTCATTCAGGGTTCCCAGATGGAATTCTTATAAGTATGACCTCACAATCTAAAGTTGTCAAATACAGAAGGAAATAAAATGTAATAATTGAAAGTAGTAGTAGAAAGTAAATCTAAGAGATTTTAAAACCCTTTCCAATTTAGTTCAGTGAAACGTTAGAAATTCAAAGACAAAGAGATGATATAAAATAAGACAGAGAGGAAAGATAACCTACAAGGAAAAATTAACTCAAGAGAGCAAATTTTCTATTTATAAGGACATACTGTGCTATATTTTTCAACGATCTGACAAAATTTTGCTTTCTCTGAACTTAAAAAGTTTGACCAAAGGATACGCTCACATAATAATTGGGTTTTTATCACTAAAATAAACAAGAACCAGGAAACTTTCAAAGGAAAATATATGGAGTGGAAAATATAAGATATTAGAAAGAATGATGAAAGCAGAAAATTTTAAGTATTTAATTATTTTTTAGATAGTTGAATAATATAAGAAGCAAGATTTCACTTATAAGACTAATCACAGTAATAGGCTTTGCTTTATGGGGAGAATAAAAAAACACATGGAGAAATAGATTGAATTGTGAATCCCAAGTCAATGCTTAAATCACCTTTGTTGATGTGTTCAGAATTCAGTTATTCCTTATATGTTGAAAGGTGGTTTTTGTTTTGATTTTCAATGACTTTATATAGGCATAGAGACATTCCCTATAAAGTTCAAATGTTAAAAGTAATTTTAAAATAACAGTACAATATGCATTACTTACGGTTAGAACTATAATTTAGAACAAAAGTAATCTTAAGTAAATATGTAATTATGTCATCTGAAAGGTCTACATATATTTTTTGAAAGTAACATTAGAATTCAAAAATAAAAAAGGTTTGCTAATAAGTTGATAAATATAATTTGTGCACTAATCTTAAAAGTCATAAAAAGGCATGTCTTATCATTTTCATTTAAAACAGAGAAAAACACATTTAAAGAACTCAGAAAGTAGAAATCAAAATTAAATTCTTAATTTAAAAGGTTTGGAATTAATTCTTCTTAGGATTACAATCCAGTGTTATTTAATTCACATTCTGTATTACTTTCATATCTGAATTGCATATATATATATACATATATGATATTTTGTATCTTTTAAAGATGCAAGAATAAAATGTATACTGCCATTAATATTTATTGAGGTCATGCTATATATCAGACAATGTCCTAGACACATATCATTCACATAATTTAGCCCCAGCAGTCTGGATTATTTCCAGTTTGCACATGAGATACCAAGGTTCAGACTAGAAATTACCTGTCAAATTGGTTCAGCCAAGATTATGAACTAGAGCTTTCTGAATCTAAAGCCTTTGTCTCAATGAAACACAATTCACAGCCTCGGTGATAGCAACTGAAAGCACAAATAACCAGTCATTGTTAAAGGAGATAGGGTGAACACATTCCTACTCCTGTACGTCCTGTTGGTACTAGTAACCAGGTGGTGTTTTTAATGAAGAAGGGAATGTTTACTCTCCCCATTTCTCATCTCTTAAAATTATAGGCAGGCAAATGATGAAATGTCTTCTATCAATTTACAGAAATTTAAGGACAAAGTTTGATGACACATTTTTCACTGCAGAAAAGAGGTTTAATATAGGCTTTTCAATACATAAATTCCAAACATTGAATGTGGACGTGAGTGTTAAAAAGCAAGACTTCTGTAGAAACTCTATTAAAAATAATGCAGTGAACCTGTCAGGTCTGTGTTAGGACAGGACAGCCACATACTGAGGACCTTGGAAGGGGCCCATTCAGTGTGAAGTCAGAGGAAGACAACAGGCTTAGTGCCATCTATCTGTGAGTGAACAGTCACTTGGTTGACAAGCTGAAGTCAGTCTCAGGGTGAGACAACTTTGTTCAGCAACTATCACACAGGAAACATTATTCTTCATTCTCCTGATAGGAAGTCAAGGAGACTTTGAGATCGTTGACTGAGGATACAAATAAAAGAGTGGACAACACTGTGGGGATTACGAGGAGTCGTTAAAAAGAAGCAAAGTTCCTTTACTTCTGAGGAATGAAATTGCTTTTAATTTATCAGACTTTATTGTGTTTCCAGAATCTACATGAATATTCATTTTTTTAGCCAGGTTTCCTAATGAAGAAAAATTTTATGTTTGTCTTGTGTTTGTTCAATTGTATTAGTTTTACCTGTAGGATTTGTTACCTGTCATATTATGCCTTTGACCAAATATTTAGCCAGATGTATTTATGGTTTAATGAATCACTTTCTTAGAGAAATTAATAGCTCACCATATTTAGAATTAAATACACATACAGAAAACATTTGCATCATTGGAAAACCATAGAAACTTTAAAAACACATATAAAATACATTTTTGTGTAAAATATTGAATCCATGCCACTTTCTTATATATGGTATTGCTGCACTTCAAAAAAGAGAAATTAAAGGGTTTTAAGTCCAGATCACAGCATAGCAAAAACATCAAAGAGACAGCAGTTCATCTTTTAAGGACAGACTTAAGACCAAAAGAATGATGCAGACTGAAGACCAAAAACTTTTTTTTAAAATGTGAAGTTGAAGAAAGAATGATTCTGCAATTATGAAGGGTAAGGATGCCTTTTAACCAAATGGAAAAAAAAAGACCTTCTTTTAACCAAAAGAAGAGACTTGAAGGCACATAAAGAGAAATATTATTTGACACGCTATAATAATTTTATGAGGTTTAGTCATCCAGTCAGATTTGCTATAGTCTGACTTTTGAGTAGTCTGATAAAATGGATAGTTTGGGCCTGCATGGCTTAATTTTTAGGGTAATATTTAGAAAAGGAACAGAACATTCTATGATATGTTCTTTGATGCCTGTTTGAAGCAAAATGCTGAGTTGGATAACCTACACATTTGCCAAGTGTATTGATTCTTTTACTCAGTTATCAAGTCATCTTGGAATCCTACTTATTAGCAAGATGTGAACAAATGATTATGAAAAATGTCACTGTACGTAAAGAAAGTTGTTTTCACTCAGAAACTTCTGATTTAATGTGCATAAAACATTACCATGCATGTTAATTACACTTTTCTAAACTTTGTCTTACAAATGTGCTCAAGAGTTGATTTTTAATTATATAGAATAATCTTTGGTTTTTTCCTCTCTTTATCAGGCTACTCTTTTGTGGATGTGAAAACTAAATAATCACGTCTCTTTTCTGGATAACTTGTAATCATGCAGAGCATTTCAAAATAAATTAGAATAGCACTTTACCTATCAGGAACATCTAATCATTTTCAAGTTTATGTTTTTAATTAACAAGGTTCTGATAATAAACTATTAGCATAGGTGTAATCCTGAGATAATCAGTAGTTGGGCAGACATAGCCTGACAAGAAAGCATAATAGCAATTTGTAATCTGTCACTAAGTTGAAGCTTAATTCCATACACCAAGTCGGCCAGATTCCTTTCTAGTTTCTGTAGGTTTCTGTCTCTACTGCAGCCTGTGCTTTTTTGCGTTGACAGCAGTGCACAATTATTTGCTGTCCGAGTTTTGTAATGCTCCTTTCATAAGTGTAAAGATTTCCATTGTACTTTCATCTCTTTCAATAATGTGTGAAAATTTATGGAACTGCTGTTTCTACTAGTATGATTTCAAACCAATGCAACTTATGGAAAATTGTTTTAATCAATTTTTATAATATGGTTAATTCTTTCTCATGTTCTTAACCATGACTGATTATAGATGATATTAGAATAAGTTGTGGAAGTGAACAGGTGAAGAATGCCTTGTAGTTTATAAAGCATTTTTGTACATGTCAGGTACTGTGCCCTTAAACAATCCTCTAGCCATACCCATTATGCATGTTTATTTCAGAGCAAAGGAAAATTGAAAGTTAGGAAAATAAATTGATCATATTTCCAAATGCCTGGTAGCCACTAAAGGATAAGAGGTTTACGTGGCTCATAGTTTCAGTGGGATTAGTCCATGGTGAGCAGCAGAGATATCAAGGTACAAGAAAGCTGCTCAACGCATGGCAGCTAGAATCAGAGTACAAGGGAAGAGAACAAGGAGGAATAGATCCTCCAGAGGCACACCCCCAGTGACCCATCTCTTCTACTGGGTTCTACCTCCTAACAGTGCATTCAGCTGACTAATCCATACTGAGCATTGCTCCCCTGTGATCCAATCATAGTTCAAAGAGTCTCTTAATGCAGTCAACTTGACAATTAAGATTAACTGCTCAGAAAGTGTTTACACAATCACTGCCTGGCCACACTGGTCTTCAAGCACTAAACCCTGTGAAAATGTTCTCTTCCTTTGTCCTATATAGCAGGGATTTTGATTGGAAAGCAATCATTTCTGTGAAGTCACATATCATACTTCTCTGGTAATGAGGACATTGCTACTACATACTAAAATTTAAGAAATATTTGTGGGATCATTGGGTAAATAAATGGGTTTAAGACAATGAAATGTCCGTGAACAGAAAAGTTTTTTTATTGAGTGGTTAAATCATTATCCTTGTCGTCTCATTAAGATAGCCACCTTAAAGTTCACATTCTTTCTCTACTCTGTGACTTAATAAACTGACAAATAGGAAGAAGTCAAAAGTCTGATTAAATGATAAAAATCTGATTTGCATACAAATAATTGAGTTGAACAGAAAATAAGCGATACATTAATATTTATATTAATGCCTGAGATGTGTACATAGTTCTGTCTAAATTTTAAGCTACTTCTCTGAAATTTACTTGTTAAAAAGCCATTTCTCATGTTTAATTTGTTAATGGGGACATTTTTGTCAAATCTTTAAATGCTATTGCTATATTAGTGCATTTTTACACATAAGCATGGACAGTTTTCCAGAGGGCAGTTACACAAGTAGAATTAATTTTAGCTGATTTAAATTTCAAAACCCTAAGCATTACCATGAATCAAGTGAAATGGAATGCCTGCAGGAGACTATCACCTATGACATAGCGTTACTGTGAATTCAGAGCATTTGCACTGTAAACATATGATTTTCTATCATTTTATTTCCTGTCTGGCTTTGAATGAATTTTGCCCTACAGGATGATTAGCAAACAACAAAAAGATAGCACTTCACAAGTCCAGGGATGACTAATCTACTTAAACATGTCTTCCATTTAGACAGATTTTAAAAAATGCTAGCAGTTAAGCAGTTGATGTATCAGCACACATGGCACTGGACGTATTTTTGCAGGAATATGCACTTATATCAAATATTACTTTTCCCATCACTGCCTGGAATTTATGTAATTTAATTAACTTAAGCTTCAGTGACATTTTGGAAATAAAGCACTTGAAGCAAGCATTGGATAGGATCTACTTAGCATTCCATCACATAAGAGTGATACATAAATCCAAGTCTTTCAATAAAAGCATGCTTTGACATAAATTGGTTTGAAAAATTTTGTACTGTTTAATAAGTTTGCCATCTTTAAATTACTTTGTCAGAGCCACATTGAGGAAAATGAGTTTTGGGAGTAATGTTACAGAATTAAACTTATATGAGTAGGTATGTAAATATACACACACATGTATCCGAGTGGGTATACATGTATGACTATTTTAATTGAGCATATTTTTAAAAGTAAAAATATCAGAAGTTTACAGTTTGATGAAATTTCAAAAATCTAATACTATCACTCACAATAAGAAAGAAACTTCTGCAAGTCTCCTCATATTCCCTTCCAGACACTAATCCTTCCGCTCTGCTATCCTAGCTTCACATGGCACAGTTCCTCTTCTGTCTTTGTACATATAAAGTTGATGCTTGAAATCATGATTTCTCTTCACAGAATAGCCATATACTATAGACAAAAGTTGTTAATTCTAGGCAAGCTTCTTGACCTGGAATACTATTATAACAAGCGAGATCCTTAAAAGAATTAATTTAGATAATTTATGGCAAAACATAAAACTTTAAAAACAATCATATATACAGGTTTATTGTAGTTCATTTTAATAATCTCTCCAGTCGTGCTAAATTACTGCTGCATCTTTGTATGTAAAAATGTTGCTTACAGATGGTCCCTGACAAAAAGGGTTGAATTTATGACTTTTTGAATGTGTGATGCATTCAGTAAACACTATACTTACAATTTTGAATTTTAATCATTGCTGGTCAGTGATGTGCAGTATACTTTTTTTGTGAGGCTGGGCAGATACAGATGGCTGCAGCTACCTTTCAGTCACAGGGGTACAATCAACATTTCACAGTGTGCCAACTGGCTAAGTTGGATGCTTGTAGGTGAAATGTATTTATTTACCATCATGATATTTTCAATTTATGATAAGTTTTGAGATGTAATCCCATAATATATTGAAGGGAATCTGTATATTTAATAAACAAATATATTATACAAGATAATATATGTGCAAGAACCTTGAAAGTGAAAAGTTATTAGCCTTTCTTATCTATAATACAGTATAACTGAAAGTATCTCATCAATGTTCTATTATCACTGTCTCATTCACCTATAAAAATTTTTTTCAGTGTCTTGTTATTAAACACGTAAGCAGGGGATCCTATTTTAGTCCTGACAGCCTGACTTTTCCTTCACTCTTACCCACTACTTTTTATTAACATGGATATTTTTAATAGAATTGAGCAAGGGGAGAACGTTGACACAGAGAACCAGCGAATATCCTCCTGGATGACCTTTTACTCTTCAGACCATATTCTTGTAGTTAAATTAATCTTTCCTCAAAACTACATTACACATTAGGTAGGTGCTATGCGTGATTTACATTATTGCCAAATTTATATTGTGTCCTTACCTACACATGATATGCTCTTTGGAGATGAAACCTTTAGGAGATAATAAGGGTTACATGAAAGCATAAGGGTAGGATCCGCATTATTAGATTAGTGGCTTTCTAAAAAAAAGGAAAGAGAGACATTTCATTCTTCCATAAATCCTATATACTGATTAAGTTAGTACTACTGTGGGACATTCTGAGGTGATAAAAATGTTCTGTTTCTTTGCTATCTTATAAACGTAGTAGCCAGCACCTATATCAGACTATCAAGCACCTGAAATGTGGCTGATGTGAGTGTTGGAGTGAATTTGAAATTTTACTTAATTTTCACAAACCTGATATTTAAAAAGTTGCCTGTGACTAGTACCTGCATTTTGGACAACAAAGCACCAAGAACATTAGAAATTAAGCCATGACCTTACCTTTCCATTCTTTTATCTATCGGATTTTTTTGTTAAGGTAATACTGGTCTCATAAAATCAGTTGGGAAATGTTCCTTTTTCTTTTATCTTCCCATCCCCTTCTAAGGATTTCTCTTCATACAAGGACAATTGAACATTTCTTTATGTCAGAAAGATAAATTTAAAGTTAATGTGTTTTTTTTGGATGTTGGGAACTAAAATGCTTTTTCTTTTCTTTCATTTTGATTCCTCTCTGTAGTTCCTCATGCCATCAAAGCAGACACAGTTTTAGAGGGAAAAATGTTTAAGCTTTTCTACTTTAGGTAAAAATTAAGCCACAGTTTTAAAAGCTGTCAATATTTTATAAAGTTTATGTTTTATAAATTTAAATCATGATCATTGCTATTGTAGAATACAATTAAAACGATACCAACTGATGAATGTTGGACTGAAAACAATGGGTTAGAAATACCATTCCTCAGGGTATCCTCTATGAGAGACAGAATGGAGTAAGCTTTGTTCTTATTGACACCTGTCCATTTCACCTGAAAACCCATATAATTCATTCAGGGAACTGACATGCTAACCAACATTAAATGTCTTGATTATATTGATGCATTTTGATTTCTAAAAGAACATACAAGGTATAGTCAGACAAGCAAATTTTGAAGGCGTATTTGATATTTGCATTTGTTTAAAAGAAATCTGGATCATTTAGATCTCCAAGTATATTTTTCAATTGGAATGATCCATAGATGCCCATATTAGCTAATCTCACTGCATAATCTTAAAAGCTTCCTTTCCCTTTACTCATCTGCTACAAGGTAGGTCTGTAATGATTGAAAGTGGCATCAATAGGGTTCCAACAACTTTTATCATCTAGAAACATCTTGATTTCTCCATTAGTAAATCTACTTGAGTCTTATTGCTTAATCATTGTTTGCCTAATTCTACTGTCTGTATCATGACTTAAACAGTAGAAACCTAAGGAATGAATATTTTTCTGCTCTCAATGAACTTCTGATGTTGTCTGAGAGACAAAATAAAATTTTAAAAAATGAGAGAACTCTCCTTTGAGAATAAAGAACATGCCTTTATTTTTCTCTCACCTTATTCTTTTGATGCTCTATTGGAGTCTGGTAATTAATTCTCAAATATATTTGTCCAATAGATGTTGAATGAATAGCATTTAATTGGTAAGATTTCCTGATATTGTAACTTCCTATAATACATTTCAGGTTATATCATTCATATAGTTAAAAAAATCAATCTCCTCATAGCTAAAAAGTAAACAAAACCAACAAAAATTGGATATAATTCATTTGTACAAGTTTCTGGTGTTTGAAACTTTCCACAGTTTTGGCTCTACCACACTAACAGAATTTGCCTCCTCTTCTATCCCTCCATTCATTGCCTCTGCCATCTCAGAATGTGAATCTAGGGTCTATGATCTGACCTACTCTTCCAGGTCAACTTGCTTTCATTTCCAATTCTCACCCAACCCAGAATGTCTCACTCACTGGCTCCTCCTTTGTTACCTCTTTCAATTTCATATTCAAGGCACATCTAATCTAGAATGGTCCTACCTCACTGTGTTTCTTGCTCTTTGAAAGAATGCGGCTTTTATCTTTTTTATTATAACGATTTTTCCCCACCAGATCAGAAAGGTCTTGAGAAAGAGCTGTTATTTGTTCTTGTTCTACTGACTGATTATTCATTCGCTCAGAAGTTACAGTTTGAGTGTATTACTATAGCGGGTAAAAGTAGACACGATTTCATGACATTGGAGCTCACAGTGTAGAATACAACCATTAATCAAACAATAATAAAAATGAGTACATAACTACAAACTAAAAGTATATTTTATAAAATAAAGAAGTACTTAAGGAAAAAAAAAACTGACCCAAACTGGGAAGATGTAATTGTAAAAACCTTTATCTCTATAAGTAATGTTGGAGAAAATAACAACTGGTAAGGATTTTTATTTTACTCTGAACTCCAATAAGGAGTTACTAGATGTAAAACAAACAAACAAACAAACATTTGAAATTATGATGGCTGTCTATTGGTAGAAAAATAAGACTGTGGTAAATCTGAAATAAAATAGATTCTATGTGGATAATTATCTTGTTTCTTGAGCAATTAAAAAGAGAGATTATAATAGAATCGTGTTTGTGGACAAGGGAAGAAAAATTTGAAACAGATTTTTGAAAGAAAACAGTGATACTTGTTGGATAAGATATAGGTGCATTGTGGAAGACATACTCCATTACTTTCAACATTATTACTTTCTTTCACTCAGCATCCTAGCATCAGCTGAGCTTTTAAAATCTGTTCCTCTTGAGCAGTTTCTGTCTCCCTTTCACTTTCACAATATCTACTGTACACAACTGGGATACGGGAAAGTACAAGTAAAAGAAGGGAAAAGATTATATATATATATATATATATATATATATATATATATATACATATATATATATAAAATCAAGATAGATAACTAATCCCTGTTAGTTCATCAAAAGGAACAGTTTGTGCTTTCATTGATAGACTGATCATTTATTTCATGCCTACATCTTGTAATCTGAACAACTACTTTGGAGATAACAATATGCAATGTATTAACCATTGTTAATCTCCTATTATGCTGTTTTGAAATTTTGTACCATAATTTTTATTCTTTTTTCATTTAAAAAATCTGTTCCTCTTCATCCCTCTTCTTACCATGCCAATAGACTTGCTTTTTTTCCTCTACTGAACATAGAAGTAAGTGGATCTTAAAAAGGAAAAAAATCTTTGTCTCACCTCCTGGTGATAGACTGTGATTGTGTAATCTACAACTACTATGGTCACTGAATTCCTTGTGGCTATTGATTGATCTATAGTCCTCATGTGTTCCAAATCTGAACAACAACAACAACAACAAAGCAAATGCTAGGTAATTAGACTATCTGCAAAGATTTTTTACTATTTAGAAAAAATATGACATATTTAGCTGTCATGTCTCTTTTCCTCACTTTGCCATGCATGTTTGTCTGTTTCCCAAAGTGTTTAATGACCACACAGTTGGTGGCTGAAAACACGAAATGAAATATCTTTCAATTTTGGAGATCATAACTTTAAAATGAGACTATGTGAAATCTGGTAAAAAGTCCATTGCTTTTTCTTTCCCAGATTTTGGAGGTCACTTATGCCTAAAGGTTCTTGATACCATCACTTTTTTAAAAATTCTTTTTCCAACACATTTTCAAAACCAGAAATTGCCTGTTGAGTCATTCTCACTAGTATTACACAGCTTGAACCCTCACATCTCCCTCTTTAAATCTCCTGACTCCTTCTTTTACTCAGAAGGCCCCTTGTGATCCATTGGATCCATTCAGATATTCCAAGACAACCCCTCATCTCAAAATTTTTAATTTCATTGCACCCATAAATTCCCTTTTGCAGGATAAGGGAACATATTCACAAATTCTGGGTATTCAAATTTGGACATCTTTGGAGTGGGGCTTTATTATCTCCCATGTGTTTTTTCTCATAGAATATGATCATGATACCTGGATCAGTTTGTCACTGTGGTACCAAGGCAAAATAAGAATGACAGAAGGATTATTAAAAGATGCAAGAGTGATGTTTATCTGGCTGCTGTTATTAGAGACATGGAACAAAGGATTCTTATTATGTGACACAGATGAGATCTCAAATGTTTAACTCTTTTTATTTTGGGTTCACTTTTATTGAAACTATCCGTAGTAGGCACTGTTTTATGTTATCACTTAGTAATGGGTCCATGAGTCATTTCTTGCAAAATGCTGACCTAAGAATAAAGATTACATTATGTTTTTGCATTCTGTTTATGTTTTTGTTTTCTCCACATTGCACTGTATTATATTTGAATTATGTAAACAAAATAATGTTCACATTGCAAACACTTGTTAAAAAAGAACTTCTGTCAACACTAAACACCATAAATTTATTAGCACTTGATAATGCCCATTAGATGCTACTTCCTGAAATTCCTCTGTC
>RJWT010040766.1:0-12457 GCA_004365215.1 Cuniculus paca
TGATTTTTGCTTTTAAATAGTTTGTGTTAATTGTTGACCTTTAAAACTCTCCTTGGCCAAATATCCCTAGATCTCCTTATGATATTTCACAGCACACACTTCCTAATCCCTCGTTCATTCTTTAATATACCTTTTCTTGGAGAGTTTCCTGTTAGTTTTACAGGTTATCGTAATGGTGAGACAGCAGGTTAAACTGATTTTCTTGTATCAATCTCTTCAGTAGGAAAGATTAGACACATACCCTATGGCCACCAGTCAGCAAAGATTCCAAATTGGAGTTGTCCTTCAGCAGTGCCCTCTAACTCATGTAGGTCCCACAGTGGTCAAAACAAAATAAAATAAAACAAAACACAGTCTTTCCAGGCATAATAAGTGCACTGTTAAGGCTATGCTCTGTGAGGAAATTGAACATTAACTTGCCTTCCTTCTGAATACATGGTGACTGTATTTTAGCATGGTAATAGAGATCTTCAGCTATTTAAGGAAATAGGACCAGTAGGTTATGAAGCCCTCAGGTGACTGAAATGATCTCTGCAAGCTATCCTTGGTTATTCAAATTGTTTATTGGAGGGAACACTAATGTGCCATTTTTATGACCTTCAAACAGGTATCTTGACAGTGAGTGGTCATTTAATTACAAAAACCAGTTGAAACTTTCCCTAACTTTCGCTGAAGCCATGAGTGATATCAGACTGTCCCCAAAATATGGGCAGATCAGGTTGCCAGACCAGGGTTATTATGTACGATCAAATCACCCTAAACCTCTCCCCTGCAAGTCAGGTAATACAATCACTAAGACGTCCTTCTGTACCTGAACTCACGCCATAGGTCAAACAGAACAGTCAATATGGGCTGTGAAAGAGAAAATCACCTGGATTTCTAAGTTACACCTGATAATTTCTAACTGTCCAAGTTGTTGGGTGCATAACCCTATGGAGCAGAATTAAGGTCAATGCTACAGGATGATCTCGTTTTGCTGTTTGCAATCCGGTTGACAGAAGTCTTATTCAACACAATACAAAACAAATTGCACTGATTTATTTTCAGCCTGGTTTGGTTAGATGAATCAGAGTAGCATACAGAGTATCATACACTGGGAAATTTCCTAGGAGCCAAGATAGTATAGACATGCAAAATATTTATGTTGGCAATTACCCTGATTTTCTCACATTTCTGCAAATCTTACAAGCAAAGGCACTGACTCCTTTCCCATCTTCCATAGATGTTTGTAGAGTAGTCTTGGATAATAGAGATAATGTCTCTTTCCAGAGGAAAGTGTGGGATTGTTTATTGTGCAATATAGCAAAGACATTATCTGCAGTCCGAACAAAGATCAGGCAGTTTCACTATCATCATAATTTTAGTTCTTTAAGCTGGGGCCGCATTCCTGTGATCACTTACTGCAGGTGTGGGTACAGGGAGCACATAGGCTCTGTGTTGTGATCATGGAACTTAGGGCCCTGAGGACCTGCACAAATGACAGCACACTAGAGGTTGTCACAACTGTAACTAATAAAATTCTTTGTCTCTGATGCAGAAATTGCATTTCTTCTGCCATTCTTAAAATGCAGTAGCAGTTAATGTGTAAGTAGAATAAACATTTAGTTTGTAAGTAGAATAAAATCTTGGCCCTTTCAGAATTCTTGATGGGGTAGACAGGGTAGGTAAATTTTCTTACTTTTTTATGTTTCATTTCCATTTTGATTTTTGTTGTACCTCATGTATTTGGACAGACAATAAAATAGTACTTTCTTAATATTCATTTTTAAATCTCAAAACTATCTCACCTAGGTGTAATACTTTTCCTTTTCATTGAGAATAGCATTAATGTATTGTGACTAATTTTACTAATATTAAATAATTAGGTCAAGATCTTGTATTAGATTTATAAGTAAATATGTAATATCTATAAATCTTCTCCTAAAATGTCTCTGTTTATAAAACCTACATATTTGTAAAAATGGATTAGGCTTATCCTGAAGCTACAAATAACCTTAAAATTCTAGTGGCATGGTACATAAAGTTTATTTCTCACACAAATTCTGCTGACAACTCCCCAGGGCAGATTCCTTTATGCCATCCAGGGTTGCTGGATCTTGGCTTTCCGCTTACACGTTCCACACTTGCCTTACAATAGCAACATTATAGAAATATTGCACAAGGGTTTTTCCTACCTCACCCTGAAAATGACATGTGACAATGCCTCTCACATTTCATCCACCAGAATTGGTCATGTTATCTGTGGTAGGTTGATAACTGGTGATCAACCTGTAATACCAGCTGAACTGAATCAGCATGGTGGGTGGTATGGATGGCCCACCTGAGGATTGATGGCAAGATAAAAAAGAAAACTGGGGAGGAAGAATTGAGTGCTGTTGATTCTCCTGTTGCTGTGAGTTCTCCTAGAGGAACTTGTTGAGCTTCTTTCCTGATATGAACTTGGCTGTTCTCATTGTCAGAGGATCTTGGAAGCTTGTTGTTGCTGAGAATGGCTGTGATTTACTTTGGGAGAGCTCTGGTCTTTACTGCTTCCTGGCTCCAGATAGGAGGATGGTGTGCTGTTCAATCTCCTGGAGAAGCTTGTCATGCTGGCTTCCTGATATAAACTCAGCTATTCTCATCGTCAGAGGAGCTCAGGATCTCATTGTCACTGAGGATGGCTGTGGTACTTTTTGGGGGAGCCCTGATCCTTACTTTGAATGTCACTTCCTGACTTCCGTGCAGAACCCTCAACCTACTGCACAGATCCTCCACAGACTTTCTGGCCTCCACTACTGACCTTTGGGCCTTCCCAGCACAGATTTATAAAACAGACTTGCATGAGTCATTGCTGTGGGCTCTAGGTCTTCAGCTAGACTCACGAAGGACTTTGCTGTGGGATCCAGACCCTCAGCTGGATTCCTTGGGTCTTAGTGTGTGGAAAGATTTCCAGCACTTCTTGTATTTAACTCTTTGGGTGATTCTCATAAAGTAATGCTTCAAATTATGTATCCCACATTGTCTTGTTCTCCTTGCAAACTCTAACTACAATACGATCCCACTGAATTGCAAAAGAACTGAAAAATGTAATATTCCATATATGTAAGGAAGGCAGCACTGGATTTGTCCTTATTGGGATTTAAATGTCTCCCAAATGCTCCTATGTTGAAGGCTTGGTCCCTAAGGTAACAGTGTTCAGAGGTGGAGACTTTGGAAAGTGCAGGATCATGAAAGCTCTGATCCCATAACTGGATTAATGCATTGATGAAATCGTAACTTCACAGGCTGTACAGAGGTAGTGGAATCATTAGGAATTGGAGGCCAGTTAAAATAAGGAGGGTATTGGGTTTTGAGGACATACTATTGAAAGGTGTATTTCATCCCTGGCCCCTAACCTCTCTCTTCCTCTGTGCTTCTTGGTTTCTGTTAGGTGAGCCTCTTTCATTCACAACATGCTTCCCGCCTAGATGATCTGTCTCATCATCAGCCCAGATATAAGAGATCTCAATGACCAGGAATGACATCTTGGACACTGTAAGAAAAATATATTTCCTCTTTTCAGTTGACTTTGTCAGATATTTTGTTACAATGACAGAAAGCTAACACAGTATATAATTTTCTATAAAAATTAGAAGACAGTATTATATTTGTATCCTATCCAAAGGAAGTCAGTGTTGGATTATTACTGACTGTCAATATCTAACTGTGAAAGTAAACACCAATGACCACAAAACACCTCAGCTATAGTGGTTACTTGGTTGTTTCTGAGGTGGTTTAGCAGCAGAAGTTGTGAAAGAAAGTACTCTTAACATCTTTCTATGAGATAGTGTAACAAACAACACCAACTCCCAGCCTCAGGATACTAGAATAGTTATTTCAGAGACAGTGCCAAATAGATTTCAGATATATTAACTTTAATCATCATAAATCCTACAAGGTATGTTTTATTATGAGTCCTCATTTGAAATGTGAAAAAGTATTTAAGGAGAGAGAAATAATTTGTCTACAGATTAAGTTGGGGCATTGAGGATTTCATGCATTTTGACTTTTGAAACCATAGTCTTTATCACTTTGGTTTGTTATCATCATTTTATAGTCACATAATATGAAGGTGTGATTTTGATAGATATTATCAAATTGTTGGTATCTCTTAGAATGGTACAAAGACAGTCTCTTTTATGGACAATATATATATATATATATTTCATTATAACTATAATAACGTATGTTCCCAAGTGTATAGATAGACACAAGTTTTGCAAAGAAAAGAATATGAGGATATTTTGATTCATGATTTATTGTGGTTCATGATTTTCATCAGGAAAACTGATGAGATATTTTAGGGTCTTGTTTATTTGGGTGATACTGGTTTCACTTCCAGGGCACATAGGATGCCTACTAGCATGTTCATGCCATTTTTTCAGAACATAATTGATTCAGGGTGATTATGTGTTGGGTGGCATTCATAAATCATGTATACTCGAAGCCATGTTTAAATTGTACTTATTTAAAAATGTAGGATAATATATTGAGTATAGTCAGATAATAATAGTTTGCAGCAAACAGTGTATTATCAAAGCAATCTTACATGTATTATATTTGATTTACATCTGACTGTAGAGGTAGAATATCCATTGTAGCGACAGAAAACCTATGGTAGAGGTCAAATTCCAATTAATCATGTAACGTTGTAGGCTTACTGTAGAGTGGAATTAGATGTTTCTTATATGCTCAAGCACATGTTACCCCCAGAAGATGTAACAGTGAAAAGTGAGTCACTGATGAAACTAAACAGAATGAAATAGAATCTGATTAAGGTACCTTTAGGATTGCATTTTGATGCTCTGGTTCTCACCTCATTCAATTAATTGTCAATACAATGAGAAATAACAATCCTAACTGGTTTGCCTCATGGTTGTATTCACACATAATATTTCGAGACAAGTAACAATATTCATGGACTTTTCTAGTTTCAGACTCAATGCTTGCTTCTGTGTATGCTGCTAATTAAATTGCAGCATACTTATGAAGGAAATAAAATAGTACAGTTATTTTTGAGAAGTTATATGTATGTTTCCATCTGATTTAACCTTTCTAAGTCTGTGAAATATCTTCCATCATCACCACTTCACAGATAGGAAAATTTACGTTATTATTGTGGTTAAGTAACCTCCCCACAGTCACCCAGTGAGAAAAGGTAAAAATTAAGAAAACATTGGTTCAAAATTTTGATACCCATGAACATTTTGTATATCATGTATAACTTCCATGTTTAAGATAATGTGTTCAATAGGGACAATTTTTCTGATTAATTTTGTATTTATTTTCCACCCCATGAGACTGCCATTCTTGTAGAACTTTATGTTAGGTAATAATTTTAATAGCACATTGTACTATTTTCTATGACAATTGTCACATCTATAGAGCCAGGAACACTTTTCCAATCACATCTGTTTTCTGGCATTTATGTATGGTCAAGACATTATGGAAAAATGCTGAGAAAAATCAGTTCAAATTCGTGGAATAATAATTATGGATTTTGAAAGAAGAATGCAATTCGTAATTCTACATGGAGTCAAGAAAATTATCATTTGGATTCTTCACTGGCCTGACTCAGAAGATTTGTTTTGATATTAAGGGAGTATTTTTTGTATCACCATTATCCCTTCAAGCTAGGGTGATATTGCATCTCTAAAAAAAAATTGCAAACTAATAAAATCTAAGGGAATTCTTCAGGTTTCTGGAGAGTTTAAATTCCACATGTGTAAAACTGTCATCTTTAAATAAGTCATGCAAAACTTTATTTCAATGATTCAGCCTTTCTTTGAAAATGGGAAATGGGAAATGTTATTTGGTAGTTAGAATAAAGTGGTTTGAATGGTGAGGAATAGATTAAACCTGCTTACAGTCAGTGAGCAGAGATAATAAAGGTTGATTTGAAAGTGGACATAGTCATTTGTGATGGGCTTTACTATTAGCATACTCGCATGTGTGATTGTGTTAGAAAGCACAGTGAAACCAGCCAGCATTCCTCCATTTCTGTAAACGAAGCATTCACTGGAGGTTACTTCTAGTTAGGATTTCTGTTTGCCCTTAACCTGCATTCCCCAACCACGCCACAAGGTGCACGGGATAGAAACACATCTGTGAAATCAGCAAACCAGGTGGAAAGAGTACCCTGAACAGACCTTAGCAGGGTGAGCCTGACTGACAGTCAATATTTTATGCCAAAGAATGCTAAGGGCATCATATAGCAGACAGCTCCAAGATACAGTTCAAGACCTATAGAGAGATTCCCAAAACTCTCTGTTCCTTTCAATCCTGATTGACTAAATTAGTTGCTGTCTTTGAGTCTCACTTTCTTCTCATTTGTAAAAAGAACAGCAATAATGATAGTATATATTGCATCAAGAGCTGAATTAGGTCATACATGCAAAATGCTCAGAACCATGCTTGATCCACAGTAAGTCCTCAATAAATGTTATTTAAAAATCAGAACACACACATGCTCAAAAGACTCTATCAATCTTTAGTTTAGCTTTTCTGTTCTGTTTGAATACAGAAGCAATACATTGATGAGAATTCTGAATAATACATGAGCAAGTATGTGTTAATATCTTAACTGTGCACCCAGCTTTGTCCTTCTACATCCAAAATCCTCAAGAGCCAAAAACATGAAAATGAGACCCAGTTCCTTAGAAAAAAAAGTCTATCTTTCCCTTTCCTATAGAGCCTATCAACTTTTCACGCCTCAAGGGGTTTAAAATTTTGCTATTTGCAAAACATTCAGCTTTTTTGATAACTCTCCACATCACAAGTCCACAGTATGTTTTGTTCTGGAGAAAATCTCAGTCTGCAATTACCCTCTGGTAATTTTTTTCACTTTTTTAAAACTGCCTTTTGCATAAAATGCTTCCTGGAAGTGATAAATATACTTGTCTGTGTATACTGGTTAATTACTTTCCAAACCATCTGTTGCTTGTCAGGCAAACATGTTCCACGTGCATTTTTTAAATAGCTTTTCTTTCTAGAAAATTCAGTTAAGTCATTCTCTGAAGAGAGTAAGAAAGTATCTTTCATTTGGTAGACACCTAGTATCTGTCAGGTAACTTCTCTCATAATTTTCTCTAATCCTTTTAGTAACCAAGTAGAGCAGATAATATTATACTCATTTGACATATTAGGAACTAAAAGAATTATAGAAATCAAATAATTGTGACTACATAAATTACACTTGAATCTGTACCTGTATTGCTCTAAATTTGGTGGGGAGCAAACATTTTCTGATTATCTGAATTGTGGGAATCAATTGGTGAAATACAGTTTTATAAAATAGTAGCAGTTATAATCCTCAGCACTTCTACTCTGATAACTACCTCATGCCTCTCCGATAACACTGAAATATAAAACATTACTGTTCAGCAAAAGGTTCTAGATAAGGTTGGTAAGCATGGAGACAAAGTCAGTGTATGAGGCAGTTCTCTTAGATGTCTCCAAAATTCCCACCCCTATTACTTATGCTCTCATGTATTCCCTTCCCTTAGAGTGCAAGTGGGTCTTGTGAAGGTAATCAGTCATCATGCATGATTTTGTTACATCATATGAAGAAGGAATATTTCAGATATAATTTATTTCCAGTTTCAGTTGAATTTGCATTAATAAAAAAAGGATGTTATCCTGGGTGGACCTGACTGTGCCCTATGAACCCTTAAAAGAGGTCAGAGAGTTTTAAAGTGAAAAAAACTACTCCTGCTTATACTAAAGAAAATGGTGATGTTGTGAACTGAGAAGGAGGGAGTCACACAGTGTAGAATTGAGCTCAGGAGTCTGTGGACAATAATCAACAACCAAATGCAGAATGTATTCTAATAACTGCGAGGAACTGAATTCCATTGATAGCTGTTCCACTTGCAAGATAACCCTGAGTCTCCAGTGAGATCACAGCGCTGGGTGAACCCTTCACTGTAGGCTGGCTGGACCCAGGTTGGAGGATCCCATAAACTTATACTTAACTTCTGACCTACAAAAATTGTGAAATTATAACTATAGCTTTTAAACTGTTATATTGGTGGTAATTTACTTCACAATAGTAACAATACTACAAATTACAACTGTAGTTTTTAAGCTGTTAACACTGGTGATAATTTATCTCACAACTGTAACAATAATAGACAACAAGTACATTATGTTAAATGTCAAATTGGTGACAAATGTCAAGTATTATAGAAATTAGGAAAGAAAAATAAGTCAATGTTGGGGGTAGGGTATGAGGAAGTCTCTAACTAACTGAAGATTAATGCTTTATACCATTCTACTCATTTTTGTAGTATGTCACATTTTATTAATGTACATTTTATTAGTACCTGCTTGCAGTATGCAACAATTTCATTTATCATGGGGTGAACGTGTATATAACACATCTCAATTCCTTTTTTTGCCCCCCTCCCCTCCTATCCCTTCCTGCTTTCTCCAACTCTTAATTGCCTTCCTATTTGATTCCTCTTTTTGTAATCATTTTTCCCTTCCTTCTCTCCCCAACTTCATCTCTTCTTCCCATTTGAAAAAGATCTCTCTACTTCCTATTATTTATCTGCAGGGAACCACTCAGACTACTTCAAAGCTCGGGGGCCTCTAAGGACACCTGAGGATGTGACCCTGCTTGTCTAGCACAGGTGCATAGTGGGATACAGTTATGTAACCATGACTTAACACAGGTAAACACACATGTGTTGGTTATGGCACTATGTGAGAATGTAGATATGAGATAACAACCTGTATAGGAATTACACAATAAAGACACAGGCAGCTCTTGGGCTCTTGATCTTGATTTGGCTCTTGCGCTCTTGTTCTCTTGTGATATAATCTGCCTGCTGTTGTTGCTGATGTCTTGCACACCTGTACTCTTTAACCTTGGAAGTTCAACCTCAAAAACCTCCCTTGGGCCCCCCAGTGAGGCCAGTACTATCCTTTGGAAAACCAGTCTCCCATAAACAAGGATAAACTTAAGGCATTTATAGGGAAATAGATGCACCTTGAGACCATATTAAGTGAAATAAATTAGACACATAAGTGTAAAATATCATATGGTTTCCTTTATATGAGAAACTCAAAATATAAATAGCAAAATAGGTCACATTTATTGATTGGATTCTCCAGAAGCAGAATCTAAGAGAAAAGTTCATTGCATAACACTGTTTGCCACTAATATCCTGGGGTATTAGTGGCAGAGAAAAGGCAGAAGTCAAGATAAAGGGCAATTTCAGACAAAATTCTGTCAAGGGCCAAGTTTCATATAGACCATTTATGATATAATTGTATCTCAAATTCCAATTTTACTTTGAACAAGGTGTGGGTCCTAACAATTGCATGCATGAGCAAAAACAAATGAACAAACAAACTTGATTATTCAAGAGTAGCCTTTAAAAGAGAGACACAGATGATACCAGTAAAAGAAAACAGTTGCATGATAATCCCCATAAATTTCTAAAAGAGTGAAAGTGAGTGTGGGTGATGTACCTGCGCTATACTATCATTGTGAGCCATTCAAAATATTGAAATTAAGGGTCTAATAACTCTGAGTTACTGCTTAGTTTTGAAAAAATTTAAATATAATCAATTGATTTAAAAAGGTGCCTTTGTACTGTAACTATCATTTGTTTAAGGACTCCTATGTTTCAGACACAATTTTATTTAATACTTACCTAAACTTTCTGATATTAATCCTATTAATACTTTACAAATGAATAAACTTTGGTTCTGAGAGATGAAATAGCTTGGCTAGTGAATTCTGCTTAAGAGGAGGAACTAAAATTTGAATACTTGGGATCACTGTGTCCACATTTCACTCCTCTAAGCTGCTGCCACTTTTATTGTATTTGAGTGAGAAGTTTAAAAACTACCTGAAAATATTTTTTAAATGTGTTCATCATCTGTCAATCCTCCAAATGCTAGAAACTTAGTGTGTATCTCAAGAGGATGTCTTTATCATCTTTTGAGTAAGGCATATCGTATACTGTGGCTTCTCTGTATACCACAATGAGAGATATTTTAACACCCTGACAGGTGTATGCTTATAATTGATTCTCTCCACATCCTGATTTCCTTCTTTCCTCCTTTTCCTCTTGTACATTGATTTCTTATTTAAGAAACTCACGTTGGGTACCACATTATGCTAAAAAAAATCCTGATATTAGTCACTTAAATATGAAACAAGATAAGGGAATAAGTTTACAGTCTTTAAAGAGCATATGATCTAGGAACTCCCAACCTTTTAGAGAAAATATAACAAATGCAGAAATCAATATAAGCTTGAAGGTGGCAGTAGTCGGAGAGACTATTCCATGAGTATTTCAGAAAAGAAAAAATTGTTTCTATTTGAAATTGTTAACCATTGGATTAGACTTTGAAATGTGACTTAGACTCCATGCACTACACAGACAGTATAAAAAAACTCACGAAGACAGAAGTTGCAGGTTTTCTGGTAATCTAGGTGTTATAGTCAGGGTTTACAAGGAAAAATATTTAATAGGGGACACATAATTTATAGGATTATTTTATAATATCTCCCCAAAGAGTCAAATGCAAAAGAATGCAGGAGATCTATTCACACACTGGAGATCCAAAGAATCCAGCTGAGGGTCTGGATCCCACAGCAATGCCCTCCACAAGTCCAGCTGGAGGCCTAGAACCCACAACGATGTCCCATGCAAGTCTGTATCGAGGATCTGCACTGGAAAGACCCAAATGTGGTGAGAGATAGAAAGTCTGCACCAGCGGGGTGAAGGGTCTGTGTCAGCAGACTGAGGGATCCTGCACTGGAGCCAGGAGGTAATGCTCATGGTAGGGACCAGATCTCCCCCAAAAAGAACTGCAGTCATCTTCAGTAACAGTGAGGACCCAAGCTCCTCCCATGATAACAGCTAAGTTCATATCAGGAAAACCAGAACAAGTTTTTCCACAAGAATCAACGGCATACAATCTTCCCCTTCAGTTCTATTTTTATGCTGTTGGCCACAGCCCTCTGGTGGGCCTTCCACACACAGCGCTAAGCTGATTCAGTTCACCTGTGTTGCAAGTTGACCATTAGTTAATCCACCACACCTAGTAATTCAACTAGGTTCTAGTAAAGCAAAATGGAAGGTATGATTCAGGCATGTGTCTGGACTGTGAGCTCTAAATGTCAAATGAAAAAGTTTAGGTTTACATTTTTGCTCCAAGTTCAAAGTTCCAATTTCTAAAGCCTAGTTGGATGAGAAAAAATATCACATTTTGGATAATGCTTAAATGCAGACATTTTACTGAAATTGTCCATCCTTTGATGCAAAACTGAAGGGATATTTTAAGTCTGTTTATTTTACAGTTTCACTCTATATGAGAAAAGGGGATGATGTGAGCTGAAGCTTCACCTAAAATATTTTCTTATGGCCTAGCAACACCTTCCATGAGACTGTACTTGCTTTGATATCTTTTTAATTTACTTACTAAGTTGCAGTTAGGAAACAAAGCAACTAAAGCTGCATTAAGTCTGGATGCATGGTAATCCTCACCTCCCTCTTAGATGAGCATCTTTTCTATTAAATAAGCTTATTTGTTTTCCATCACCATTCAAGGAGTGGGCTAAAAATTTTACTATTAAAATTTCACAACCTAAAATACCACCTCTGAGACTGTTTTTTTTTTCTCAGTGTTGATTTAGATGTCAAATTACTCACATTGTAACCATGTGGAATTGAACATAGATGGTAATAGTAAAATACTGTAAGCATTAGACATAAAATTTCAAATTAAAACTCATTATATTAGACCAAAAAGCACCCCAAAAGGATGAATTTTTTACTGCTTTCCAGGTTGCAATTAAATTTCCTTCATAATGAAGTCCTGACACTCACAACTACTACATACCCTATGCCTCTAAGTGATTATGGGTAGGGTGGGCATGTAATTACCTGTTTAAAGAAAGATTGTTGAGACAAGAAAATAGGAGCATATTAATAAAATGTTAGAGCAATTAATATGCAGACAAACAGTTACACACTGTCACTCAATTTATATAAAAATTCTAGGAAGCTAGAAAATCATGTATACATTCTAACTCCTCACTAAGTTTAGCAATGTGTGCTCCTGCTAACTGCCATTTCCTAGATTCCAGAAAAAAATCTGAGTATACCCAAAATAATAATTTGAGAATGCCCCAGATTTTCATCTTTGGTACAATATTTACTGTCCATGGAAGTTTTTAATTTCTTCCTTGAAATTCAAGTGCAAAGATTATATTACCCCGCAGAATGAATGAATATAAGAAGGAATGGGACACAAGTTTGAATGACTTTAGTGAGATCCCATTTTAGAATAAAAGTAAATTAATAGAAAGGACTGAGGATGTAGCTCTGTGCTAAGACACTGGATTCGATCCTTGTATCACAAGTGAAAGAGAAAAAAAGGAAGGAAGGATGAAGGAAGAAAGGAAAAGAGAGAGAAA
>RJWT010040767.1:0-12447 GCA_004365215.1 Cuniculus paca
ATTAGCTGTATGTGGCTACTTAAATTAAAATAAGCTTTAATTAAATGAAATTAAATATTTACTTCCTTAAGCACACCAAACACTTTTCATAAGCTTTATAACCACATGAGCTTAGTGGCTACTCTATTAGAAACTGCCTACACAAAACATTTCCATCATTTCAAAAAGTTCTACTACAGAGCTTTCCTCTGGAACCATCTTGTGCATTCACCAGTGTGTTAAACTCAGTGTAATTAACCCAATCTTGGGAACAACGGAATCAATGTAATTGAAATTATGTCATACAGATGAAAAGAAAACTTTAATCTTAATTCACAACTCACACTTCAATGTTTTAGTCTCAAAACATTTATCTCACCATTTTACACTACTAGTTTTGAAGCTAATTTGTTTTTAGCTGGGACTAAATCCTTCAATTCATTCCATAATTGCATCTTTGTACACTATAACAAAGTAGTACCTTTTTCACTGTAGTTAGGAGGGTAAAATGTCACTGTATTATAAATGAAATATTTAATATACTGGTTTCATAAGGTCATTACATATCTATATAATCACCAATCTGCATTATTTCAAAGATGCATGAGTAAATGCGTTGATACATAAATGGATATATTCACTAAATTTCTAAAGACATAAAAGAAAATGTACTTTAATAAACGTATATAAACACGTACAACACATAAACATATCTAAAACACATATCTACTCATGTAAATTCCACTTTGTTTGCAAAGGTTATTATACAACTTGATATTCAGTAAATACATGGTATAAATACTGAGATATATTTCAACATTAGAAACTATATTTGAATAACCTAGGCTAGAGCAGGCTTTGGCATTTACATATTGTGTGACCTAGGGCAAAGAACCTCACTTGCCTAAACATTTGTGTTTGCAAACTCAGTTTAAAAACAGCAACTGTAAGGTAATATCAGTCATACTTTTGATTCTGTTCTTGTTCCTTTTAGGGACTTTCCTCATTCTCTTAAAAATAAAATAAAGGGACTCATAACTACAACTTTCACTGTTTTCTCATCAGTAATTGCTCTAAGTATTTACCAGTGGATATTTTAAGATACATATTTTTAAATTATCGTACTATCACATGTGAGACGAAAATATTCTAAGAGGTGACATAATCAAACCTATGATTTTATGGTAAGGAAACGGAAGTCCAGGAAGTGAAAGGTCACATAGATTAGGGACATTTATCTTATTTAGATAAAAGAGGCAGGATGTGGAGCCAGACTCCGTTCTGGACTAACTTTTCATTTAGTGTGGCAATATTCTTTCTGCTTTGAAAGTTCTAAAGGACACCTTATTCTATTAAAAAGTAATTGTAGGTGAGTATATAGTTCAGTGGCGGTACACTTGCCTATCAGGAATAAGGACCTGAGTTTAATCCCACTATAGAAAGAGACAGATAGACACAGACAGAGAACTAGATGTTGAATGTATTTGTTGGCTATAGCAGCATTTAACTGACATGTTGGAGAGAAAAGAGTTCACACTAAAGTGGTCAGCATACAGAAAAACATGGAGTCAAAACTTGGCAAATCACACTGGAATAAAAGAAGAGATAAAATGTGTGGCTGGTGCATAGACAGGAAAATGAGCAAAAGGAGTTCATAACTAGATAGGACATGGAGGGAAAAGCACACTCTTTCCAAGATAATACTATGTCATTAATCATAAACATATTAGCTCCAATTTGTTCCATGTCATCTTAGTTCATATTTATTTTCCAAGTACATGGAAACAAAAAGGCAGAGACACTGTCATGGAGGTAGAGATGAATCAAAAGGGGAAAAAGTTGTCATCTATGAGAAATGTGTAAAGAGATGGAGTTAAAACAAAGTACAGGAGCTTCCTGTGAGACAGTTTGGGAACTGTGACATCATGGAATGTTGGAGGATAATTGCCCTCTTATAGAAGGTTGAATGACAGTCATTTCAGATGGTCCCAGCACAATTACTCCAGAGTACGACAGTGGAAAGATTCACAACCAAATAAAATCCTACATGCAAATTCATAAAGACTGACACAATTGAAAAGCAGAGATTGACTTGTTAAAGAAATTCAGTCATATAGTTTTTTATATTCAGCTTGGAGTTAAATACATAGTTTTAAATAGGGTGCAAAAGAAGTGTCTTTGGGAAATTAATGAAGCTTTGGGCTTTTTAGTCACCGACCCCTTTGTGATTTGGAGTATTTAACTCTTCAAAGGCTTAAAACGATTTAAAGATGTGTTAACAATAGTTGAAAAATGCTTAAAAACTCAGCGAAAATTAGAGAAAGTGGAAATGAATCATTATAGTAATGGAGACCTGGAAGGAAAGAAGGGAAGTAGACTTTGAAATGAAGAATTATGGATTTCTTTTAGAAGAAAAAGGGATTAAAAATTAGAAAAAGGAATGGTATAATACTACTTAGATACATTGCATGTAATAATACAGATTGTAATCAACCTGGAAGAGTATATGAAGGAAATGTTACCACATTAGTAAACAACACATGGAGCTGATTTCTGAGCATTATCAGTAATTACTCTGACCAAAAGTTGCCGTTTTTATTAAAAGAAAGTTAAAATGTTTCATTACTGCACCAAACTTCAGAAACAGACTTATGAAAAGAGACTCTGTTTATACCTTCCAAAACCATCATTTACTTTTTTCATGTTTGAATATTAAACTTTCCCTTAGAAACACAAAATGGAAAATTGGACTTATAAAAGAATTTAGAAATTGAAAACATCATTAAGATTTTTATTAGTAACAAAAAAATCGGTTACAGTAATGTATATTGGGATGAAAATGACTTTTGTTTTATATATTTCTGTCAGATAACTCTTATTTATATTTTTCAATGATCTGCTACATTTTAATTCTGCTTACTCTTGCTTTGTCTCATTATAAGCAACTAGGCTACTATTGCCTAATTCAAGGTTGCTATGTGTAGAAGTGTGGGTCATTATCTACACATAGCAGATTCTTTTGGCATATTTTTGGAACATACAAAGCACGAGGTCTTAATGATTAGATGGTTTCTTAATTTAGTTTTGGATCAATACTTTTCTTATGAGAAAATTGAATTTTTCAAATATTTAGAAATTTTATGAATTTTGAAATTTAACAGATTTATGAATATAATGCTTATGTAAATTTGCATTTATACTGTATTACATGATAATTTTACTTTATAGCACATAATTTTAGTTTTCATTATGTATAAAAATGTACTCACAAAATAGCTTCTAGTTTTTTCCAACAAAGGTTAAGAGCAATAATTCTTGAACACTATTAGAGTTTGACAAAAATGCACATTGCGCTGGCCATAGCACATGCCTGTAATTCTAACACTCTGGAAGACTGAGGAAGAAGGATCACAAGTTGAGCCCAGCCTGATCAACTGAGAGATTTGGAGAGAACCTGTCTCAAAATGAATGTTAAAAAGTACCTGGAATGTAGGTCAGAGAAAAGTACAAGGGTTTACATTGTAGTACTGAAAAGAATTTCACTTGTCAAACATGCCCCATGTTATGGCTTGTATCTGGATGTGTCCCCAAAAGCCCCAAAGTCCCAAAGCCCCAAAGTGCTTGTTAAGTGGTGGGTTTCAAAAGTGACTCGATTGGGGTGTGTGAAAGTGGATTAAAGGTGTGACACCGGGATTAAAGGAGTGGATAATGGAAGAAATGAGGACCATAATGAAAGAATTTCTTACCATATTTAAAGAAGACATAGATTTAAGAAAAAAAAGAGCATAGGAAAATGATGGAAACCTGGAATGAACAATATATGAAAGAATTAGAATGTATGAAACAGACTCAAAGAGATATCCAGAAAATTAAAAACTCCTCTGAAAGCTGCTAAAACTGCTTGAAAGAAACAGAGGATAAACTTTCAAACCTTGAAGACAGATGGCAGCTAGCTATCGCAAAAGAAGAGATCTCTTAAAAATAACAAGGAACCAGGAAATAACGATTCAACAGCTGTGAGATGACACAAAGAAAAATAATATAAGACTGATAGGTGGGAGTGAAAAAACAGGAGTCAACACAAATGACATAAAAAGACTATTTACAGAAGTAATATCAAGCACATAGAAGAACTCCAGCTAGCCATAACCAAAATAAATCTATACCCAGATATATAACAATCAAGATCCCAGAAATTCAGCAGAAGAACAGAATATTAGAAACTGTTAAAGAAGAGAAACAGATCATCTATGAAGAAAGACCCATCAGAGTCATGGCAGACTTCTCAGCACAAACCATCAAGTCAAGAAGAGCTTGGAGGTAAGTATTTCGAGTCCTAAAGAAAATAATTTCCAACACAGATTGATGTACACTGCATCCATCTTTCAAAATTAATGGGAAAATAAGATACTTCTTTGACAAAGAACAACTGAAGAAATTCATGATCACCAAACCAACTGTACAAAGAGTACTGAAAGATATTCCAGAAAGAGATAAAAATGACCATAATTACAAAAACAACAATAGAAAGAATCACCAAGCAGGGCAAGCAATTAAACAGAGGTGAAGGGTAGGGAATCAATAGCAGGAATATAACATGATCAAGACAAGCTGATACATATCAATCACTACCATTAGTATAGATGGCCTCAATTCACCAATAAAAAGAAACAAGTGCAGAGTGGATCAAAAAACAAAATCCATCAATAAGCTATATACAAGAAACACATTTAACTCAAAAGAAAATTCATAGACTGAAAGTCAAAGGATCAAAAATACTCCATGCAACAGGAACCCAGAAAAAAGCAGGGGTAGTTTGCCATCGACTGCAGAAAGGATAAGAAAGAAATGGTATCTTTATACAATGGAGTGCAACTCAGCTATAAAGAAGGATAATCTTGAGGCTTTTGTAGGTAAATGGATGCAATTTAAGATCATGCTCATAGGTGAAATGGTTCAGACTTGCATGAGTGAACATCATGTTGTTTCCCTAGTACAAAAAATTGAAGGAGTTAGTGGGATACAAAATGTACAACAGATACTGTAAAAGTGAAAGGGGAGCAAACAGCTAAAATGGAAGGAACAACTAGGATGGGGGAAAGGAGAAAAGAAAGACAGGAGAAAGATTAAAAGATTAGATAATTATACTACTAATCTCTGTTAGCCCAACAAAAATAACAAGTTTGTACTTTCATTGTTTGATGATCTTTTCATGTATGTGACTAGTAATCTGAACAACTATATTGAAAATGACAATATAGAATATATTAACCATTGTTAATCCCCTACTACTCTGTTTTGAAATTCTGTATCTCTGTTTTTATTGTTTTTTCTTTTTTCATTTTACAATTGAAAAAAAAATTTAAAACTATTTAGGTGTGTTATTGAAATTATAATTGTTTTTATTAAACATTTTAGAGATACATATTGAAATTTTTACAAGTGAACTTATGAGATATCTGTGACTGGCTATAAAATAATACAGTATGTTGGGAATGAGGTAAAAGGACCTCTAAATGAAGTAAGATTGGCCATGAGTTGATAATATTGATAATTCACTAGACCATCCTATTTTTGTTTTTGTAATTTGAAATACTCAATAATAATGGCAATTTCAAACCATATTTTACTGTATGTTCATTTTGACTGTCACTTATCATATGAGATCAAGTCAAGATTTTTCCACTTGTAGCATCATGTCATGACTCAAAAAGATGCATATTTTGGAGCATTCAGAGTTCAGATTTTTAGATTAGGGGTGCTAACCCTGTATTACTATATTCTGTTGATGAAAACCTGAATCCAAAAGGAAAATGACTGGTATGTCAAAAATTACAAAGGTAAAAAGAGTTCATGGTGGGATTTAACTCCAAGTTTGTAAGAGACCAAAATAATTTCATTAATTCCCACACAGCTATAAACAAAATTAAAAATAATAAACTTTGAATAGAAAAAGTATGTTATTGGTAATTTCGTGTTTAATAATTGAGTTTTTATTATACAAGGTCTGTGAAAGATAAATGTACATTATATATTTATGTATCAAACCATGCATACATATACAATCATAAGTTATAGCATTTCATAACTAGGAGAATATTTACAAAAAAAGTCATTATGCTTTCCAGATTCTTATTTCTTCAGTGATTCTCAATAACCCTTGTGAAGTAGTGGACTCAAGAATATATCTTAGGGAAGAGTTTCTAAATCGTTTTTAATTGCAGCACATTTTGACTGCTGTAATTCCAGATGGTACAACTAAAAGCCTCAAGGCACTCAAGGAGACTGAGGCAGAAGGATTGAAAGTTCAAATTCCATCCAAGCAACTCAGAAAATTCCTTTAATAAATCAAAAAAATTTTAAAAACACACACAAAAAAACAAACAAATAAATAAATAAATAAATAAAAAGACTCCTTGTACATCCATCTACAGATGGACATATAAAGAAAATGTGGTATTTACACACAATGGAGTACTACTCTGCCATAAAGAAGGGTAAAGATGAATAGAAAAATGTATGCACCACAAGACCATAATACTAAGTGAAATAAATCATATACCCAAGCTTAAATATCACACTGTTTACCTTCTAAGAGAAGCATAAAGTATAAATAATTAAAGAGCAAAATAAAAGATAGATAATAGGATCTACAGAGATAAATTTTTTTGCAAAAAGGAAATGAGATCAAGTGATGGGGTAAAATTATTAAGTGTTATGAACATATACCAACTCCCATGAGAAATGTAATCATTATGTACTATCCAATGATAAAAGGCTGGCTGGGATGCAAACTTCCTGGCCTTAATTTCTAATGCCCCCAAACAAAAAACATATAAAAACTGAAGAAGTATAAATAAATCAGCAACAGTTATGATATGATCACCATCTGCAATGTAACTACATCACCACATCTGAAACCTTTATAGTTATCCAACTGCTTCTGTAATTGCTTCAGCACTGTGGTTGTAGGAGTGACGATGTTACCTTACACTGCTAGAAAGTTTCACTTATGCCTGAACAAGTTCCCACGTTTGTTGGTTACTAAATAATATCATTCTGTTTTTCACCTTGCAGCACACTAGACTTTCTACCATACAAAACCTAAGAAAAGTGCCTATACTATCTATCTATCTCCTTATAATGTAATTTATACACTGAGCAGAACTCAGCACAATATTTGATACGGTCCATGGTACACAGGGACAACTGCTTAAGAGAATTAAAGAATTCACTAATCAGAAGAAACACATGAAAACAAATATAGCTTGCATTTGTTCTTGGAAGTACATAGTAACTTTTTCATATAATCCCTCAATTACAATTTCGAACTCTTTTCTTATCTGAAAAAGCACTCATACAAAATATAGTCTAATTAACTAATCAATTTCTACTTTGAAAAAGGAAAACTAAAATCATGAAGAGGCATATTAAGTGCTCAATAGTGAATCTAGATAGTATCTGTCAACTTTAGGAAAAGTTCAGAATGCTCTTGTCATTAATCATTACTCTTAAGTGAATACACATGAGTGGAGTATCCATCAAAGCTTACTTACACAATCTTTACATAGTGTTAATCAACTGTACACAGGTTATCACTGCAGGTGAATGCAAACAATTAGGTGATCAGTTGCATGACTAGAAACAGGTTCATACTGGTTGGTTAAGTGACAACCACTGAGTTTGAAACATCTCAAAGTGAGTTTGTCCAACAAATCTAGTACCAACTTATAAACTGGAACATAAACCCAAAGTCTACTGTTACTGCAAACATATTTCCTTCTGTCTTAGATACTTTTCTCATTGCTGAGACAAAACACCTCACATGCCAATTTAAGAGAGGAAAGGCTTATTTAGCTCACATTTTGTGGGGGATTCATCCTGTAATCCACTGACTCCAAGGCAGAGCAGCACATGGCAGAAGGAAAACAGTTTATGGTAGCAGAAGACAACAACAGCAACAAGATGAAAAGGAGAACAAACCTCTTTCTGCCCCTTTTTATCTTATCCAGACTATTGGAATTAGGGTGGCACCAATCCAATCAGTGTATTGACCCAGCAATTTCCCAGCCTTAATTGCAGCACCCTTAATTCCAGCATTGCACTATGAATCAGCCATGAACTCTAGATTCAGCTACCTCTGAAAAAGCCTGCCCCACATATGACTGCAAGACGCTTTGGGGGGACATCTAGACACAAACCATAACACCTACAGATTCCTAAATTTTAGTATAGATTCAAATGGTTTTCAGTCTCTGTTGGCTTTCTAATAATGAGAAATGTGAAAAAACAAAAAAAAATATGGTCTGTACATATGTGCAATGTATCTCTTTAGAAGAATAGGATAGTGATCATGGAAGAAAAAAACAAAAATTGTATTGTTCCCTTTTATTGATTAAGGTGTTTTCAATTCGGTTATGAGTCATTCATGTGGAAAGGAAGTCATGCTAAGGCCACAGGCAGCATGACTGTGGCCACCACTGCAGGAAGAATTCTCAGCATCATCTCTCCCGCTGTGAGGTTTCTTTCTGTCTACATGCTTCTTTCTGCCTACATGGACTCATTCATTCATTCCCTATCTATGTCATATTTTCTCTGGATTTTTAGATCATAGTTTCCTCTAACTTCAGCATATCTTCACCTTTCTAATTTAAATATATCTCATGGACATTCATTTCCCAAGAGTGACACAATTGCAGGGTCCAGTTTGGTCATCTTTGAGCCAGCTGCAGTTGGCTGAGGTGTCTACCAGGGTTCCTGGACCAGGACAAACAGATAAATGGAGTGAACTGAAAAGCAAAAGTAAAGAATAATAATGGGTACATAGGTATTAATGGAAATGTGTGGCAGAATTATTTTATGTTCTATGAATAATAGTGTTTCAACTGACATGTAGGTTAATTTTTAACCAAAATTACATTTGTATCTCCTTTCATCTTGACTCCCAGAGAAGATCACAGTTTTATTTTAACATTTTATTTTTATTTACTTATTTTTCATACTTTTGTATTTTTGAGACAGGGTCTCACTATGCAGTTTAGGCTGGCCTTGAGCTCACTTTATAGCCCAGGCTGGTTTTGAATTCACAACAATCCTCCTGCCTCAGCCTCTCAAATGCTGGGATTACATGTATGCACCACCGCGCCTGGTTTAAAATTTTAATTTGAAACTATATTTTTATAAAGCTATTTCTGAAATTTATATCTGTAAATGTTAATTCAAAAAATTACAAAATTAGTTACCTAATTCTTGTCATAGCCTCAGTTGAATATGATTTGCTTTCTTCAGTTCTCATCTTACACTGTTATGTAATTTTTTGGTCATCTATTATATTATGCAACTGCATCTCAGAGATTTTCAAATTTTAGTAGTTGGCAAATACTGACTAAATTGATAAAATTACAATGAGATTTTGTAAATGAGGTAAAGCATAAATTTGGAATTTTTATCATATATATAATTCACTAAATTATGAACTATGATTATCCTGTAGATGTGAATATGTAATACCAAAAACCAAATGAGAGAACAGTCAGGTTTCCGATAGCCACCCTGCATACAAATAGGTAACTTCTAGAAAACTCCATTACCAGCATAACATTGCATAATTCTAATATAAAATACTGATCAACTACTTCCAATGTTCATATCAGAATTAGGTTCTTTTCAAGTTGTGCTACACAGAGATCCTCTAGATATTTTATTTTTTAAAGAAAAACAAATACATAATTCTCATGTATTTTCTAAAATTCTCACATATAAATTATTGAGAAACCTAAATGTAAAAATGAACGTGACAATGTATAATGCTCGCAAGAATAGGAAGAAGCTGCATCACTCATGAAAATATAAAATAATATGGGCAGCCTGGAAAATAACTTATAAAATGAAGAATAGAGTTACCAATCAACCCAGCAATTTCAATATCACAGAAATGGAGAATAGGTCAGGTACTGCCAGAGTTTATAATTAGGAGACTGGGTGAGGTAGATGAGTTGATATGGCTAGAAGGACAATACGAGTGATCCTTGTGATACAAACCCACTATATCCTAACCACATCAACATTTATACTCTGGTTGTGATAATTTATAATTTTGTACAAGATGTTACCATTAGTTTAAACTGGGTAAAGGGCATACACATTATTTTGTATTTTCAAAAGCATCTTATCTACAATAATCTTTGAAAGTTTAAAAAGGCACAAAAAGTAGACTAAACAGAGATGAAAGTAGAAATGATAGAGAAACAAAGGCAGTGTATAATATAAAAGTGGGATAATATTATCTACCTTGGAGGACTATTATGAGAATTTCATGAGCTGATACTGCTAAATGATTTATAACAATGGAATTGCAAAATATATGTGCTATATAAGTGTTTATTAATTAAAGAAAATGAATAGGAAAAATGAAAATTGAAAGAAAAAGCAAAGGGACTCAGTCTCAATAAAAATGTCCTTCATTTGTTCTTCCGTAATTATTTTATGATTTTGTAAACTTTGACTTCTTAAGTAGTCTATACATTAAGTCCCGGACTTAAGAATGAATTCCACCTTGGCAAATGTTCAGAAGTTAGCTTCATTCATAAGTCTGATAAAGTGAGTCTTAAACATATTTGACACAAATATACAATGTATATTGCTTTGCACTTCCTAGCAGTCCTCTCCACATAACCACTGCTTTTCCTCTTGTTTCTGGACATCCTGAGCTCTGATTTGAGCCCTGAATACTGTACACTATTGCATTGTACAGTATACACAGTATCATACAGTAAGCACACAGCAGCACAACTGTGACAATGTCTGGCAGACACGTGAGCTACTTTCAATATTTGTGCACATGTATGAATGCTCATAATGCAAGGCCTGCTCCTATCTGTGAAAGCTCACAATGTGAAAGTTTGCAACTCCAAAGTTTGTAAAGTTGGGGGCCTACAGTCATACTCACAGCTTCACTATGAAAACACTATAAATAAACACTACAAACAAAGGAGATGATATTTTTCCAGAGTCCTGTCAAAATAAGGGATTTAACTCTCAGGCATTGCTAGTGAGAACATAAACTGGAAAAACCACCATGTGCAAGAATTTGGCAATATCTAACAAAGCAATGCAGTATATGCACTTACTCATGGCCCTAAGGTTATACTTGTAGGAATTCAGCCTATAAATATACCTCCAAAATACATTGGCATTATATAGAATTACAGCATACTCACATAACCTAACTTTTCAAACACAGGACAGTGATACATGAAGATGAAGATAATACATTCATGTAACTGAATAATATGGAGCTGGAAAAAGGATATGAAAAGATCTCTATTAACTGATTTGGAAACTGTTTCCCAGATATACTGTTGAATGAAAAGAAAAATAGAAAGCATTAAAGATTTTACACAGTATGCTACTTTTTGTGCATAGTATAAAGAGACCTAAGAAAAAATATGGACTTGTGCATTTTCTAAAACAGGAACTTGGAAAATATAAAATAGAATGTAATGTGACTCATTACCTACAGGAGGTTGAGTGGAATGGAAGAGATCAAAACTGAAAAGTGTATGCATATGTTTATCTGTATCTGAGCAATTGTGGATATGATTATGTATGCACCTGAAAGAATATAAATAGGAGTGTCGCTTTTCACAATGCTATTTGCTTCTTTTATCATTTTAAAATAGATATTAACTGATGAATATATTTTTCCTTCTCACCTGTCAGCACTGCTACAATAATTGACATTCTCCCACTGAGTACGTGTGACAATAACAATTTTATGCTTTTTTAGGTTTAAGCACAATTTAAGAAAGAAAAGGAAGAATCAATGGCAAAAAAGAAATACACATCAAGGAATGTTAGTGGTTCCAGTAAGTTAGTATCATTAGGGTGGTATCTAAAACACAATCCCATTTAGTAAATGGGCCTTTTTCTTTGTTTTCAAAGGGACAGTTTTGGGCACTAAATGTCTTTGTCATTGTTGTCAAACAAATCTGTGTTTTAGAGTTGTTCTGTATTCATAGCAAAACTGAAAACTAGAAAGCACAGATATTTTTCTATATACTTTCTGTACCCTCATTTTCGTATCTTCTCTCATTACAAATTGTAACATTTGCTACAATTTACAAACCAACCTTGACACATTATTATCACTCAAAAGCCAAAAGTTAATGTTAAGTTTCGCTCTTGGTATCGTCCATCCCATGAGTTTGGACAAATTTATAAAGAATTGCATCTGTATTATAAGATTCCACACAGCAATCTCAATGCCTTCAGAATGCTCTGTGCTGTGCCTATTCTGCGCTCCCTAGCCAACATTCAGTGCCAACCACTGATTTCACTGTCGCCGTAGTCTTCCCCATTTCAAGATGTTATTTAGTTCAAATTATACAGTAGGCAGCCTGTTCAAATTAGCTTTATTTTACCCATTGAGTAACATTCACTTACACTTCCTTCATGTCTTTTTATGCC
>RJWT010040768.1:0-12453 GCA_004365215.1 Cuniculus paca
TGGAGACCTGCTGTTTTCTGTGATGCCCTCAAGCCATCTTTTTTATTTTCCTGTTTCTTCTCAGCAATCAAGATCTCCTTAGCTCTGTCTTTGTAGCCCACAGCTTTACTAGAGCTTCCTTTCTGGACAAACTCACAACACCTTAAATCATTCTGTTGGGAACCTTGCTCATGATTTTTAATATAGATTTGGCTAAAAGCCCCCAACAGTAGCCATGCCATTGCCTCAACATTTGACTGCCTTAAAATGTCTTCTGCCAGATTAATTAGCCTGCTGCCCTTGGTTTCAGTTCCAGGCAAAGTCTCTGAACATGAGCAAACTTCAGGAAAGCTTCTTGCCAAGCCGTAACATACATCATCTGAAGTCCGACAGCCCATGCAGCCCTTCTTCCCAGCAGAAACCTCTCAAGCCTCTCTTTACTGGCAGGATTTCTATCAGCCTTCTGGTCTTCTGAGCACTGACCAGGACTTCCCACACAGAACAAACTAAGATGCTCCAGCTCTATTTTTTCAGGCAGCATCTCTAAATCTTTCCAAACTCTTCCCACAAGCCATTCCCAAAGGCCCTTGAACCACATAGTCAGGTATAGTCACAGCAATGACCTCATTTCCTGGTACTAAATTCTGTCTCAGTTACTTTTCTTTCATTGCTACAACAAAATAACCAATACACAAAGCTAAGGAAGGAAAGGTTTATTTAGCTCACGGTTTGTGATTTCAGTCCTTAATCAGCTGACTCCAAGGCAAGATGGCATGGCAGAGATATAGCAGTTCAAGGCAGCCAAAGACAGCAAAAGCAACAAGAGCAAAAAAGGAAGAGAATAAGCCTCTTTTTCTCCCTTATATTGTAAGCAGGCTACACCCCCATCCCATCTCAGGGCGGGTGTAACACTCACATCACCTCCCTGCCCTCCTCTTGCACAGGATGAGGATGATTACAAAATGAGAACCCTGGTCCCCTGCTTAGTCCCTTAGTTAAACTTCTAAATTTCTTAAACTGATACAATGTGTCATATGCATACCCATACCATACCCATATTACCATATGCATACCCATGTTTAGAGCAGCACAAATCACAATAGCTCAATGTTGAAAGCAGCATACATGTCCATAAACAGACAAATGGGTAAAGAAAATTTATAAATTACCCAGCCATAAAGGATAAACTCAAGTCAATTTTAGGAAAATAGATGCACCTTGAGACTATAATGCTAAGAGAAATAAATCAGACAAAGAAAATTAAATATCATATGGTCTCTCTTATACATGAAACCCAAAATATAAATAATTTAAAGAGCTAAATAAAAGATAGATGATAGGATACAGGGAGGACCCCTTTTACAAGTGGGAAGGGAATCTAAGGAAAGAGGGAGAGGAGAGAGAGAGAGAAAAGTAAGATGAAATAAAAAAGACTAAGATGTGACAGATAGATATACAATCTCTCCCTGATTAATGTGTTCATTATGTATTGCAAACATGTACTTTTAAAAAGCTATAAAGACAAAACAAAAAAAGATTCTGAGAAACTCCTAACAGCTTCTCACAGTGAAGAGGAGCTTAAGGAGCCAGGACAACAAATGTACTGTGGGGCTCAGAAATGGGATCCTGGAACAGAAAAAATATATCTGGTACTGTAAATAAACCTGCATTGAGCTGAGATATAAAACTGAGGAGTTCACATTGAATGAATTATGGTCTTTAATAATAATTAATCAATATTGGCTCACTAAGGATAACAAATGCCCCGTATTATTGTAACAGAGAAAAACCAGGTGTAGGAAATAAACACAGGGCAAGATGGAAACACTGCTGATGGGGCCAATGGGCAGAAGACACCAATCTTTTAAGGAGATAGATTGAACCAGACTTCCTGGTGGGCATTGCAAATAACACTGAAATGAAACTGTCAAAACCAGACCAACAGTGGAGATTTGCAAGGCATATATCTAAGAACTTGAAAATAGAATATACAAAGAACTATTACATCTCCCAATGTAAGGACAATTAAGACTTCACCAAAATAAAAAGCATTTTATCCATGTTAAGAGAATGAAAAGACAAGCTACAGGCTGAGAAAAATATTTGCAAATCCCACATCCAGGTTATATAAACAACTCCCAAAACTCGAAAATAAGAAACCAACCAATCTGATTTTTTTTGACTGGCAAAAATATTTGAACAAACCCATCACTATGGAAAATATACAGATGGAAAATAAGCTCACAAAAGTCTGTTCAGCATTATTACTCATTCATGAAATGCAAATTCAAACAACTATGTGATGCCATGATACTGTCAAAAAAGCTTTATCACATGAAGATTTGTCAAAAATGTGAAGCAACTAAATACTTGTATCCTACTAATGAGAGTGTACAATGGGACAACCACTGTACAATAGTTTGCTAATTTTTAAAAAACGTAAACTACATTATCACACTGCATGCATTTCACCTCCTAGGCATTTATCCTAGAGAAATGAAAGTATAAGTGCACTCAGCAACTCACATACACTGGTTCAAAGCAACTTCACTTATCAGAGTCTCGAACTGCAAACAACCCAAACACCTATCAATAGTAAGTGTATAAATAGATTCTGGCATATCTGTACAAAGGAAAACTATTCATCAGGGGAAAAAAATGGACTATTGATACAGGAAACACACGTGCAGATCCCCAAATAATTATTCTAAGAGGAAATGTCAGGCATTTTTAAAGACCAACTAAGCAGTATGATTAAAATATACAGTGAATGTTCAATTTTTTAAAAATTAATTACAGTAAAAGACCGATTGCCAATCATTCACCTTCAAAATAAGCCCCCTGGCTCTGAACACACTTAGCCCTTTTTTTTTTTTTTTGGTTTTTTGTTTTGTTTTGTTTGCTTTTCTTGTGTGGGTTTTTTTGTTTGTTTTGTTTTTGCCTTTTTGAGACTGAGTTTCACTATGCAGTTCAGGCTAGAGTTCAACACACCTTGTAGCCCAGACTGGCCTCAAACTCACAGCAATCCTCCTGCCTCAGCCTCCTAAGTGCAACTATAGGCATGCACCAACATGCTCAGCCTATCCCATTATTCTTGCCACTTTCTGAGACCACTCTGGAAGACCTCTTTCTCAGTGTCTTTACAAGATGTGATCAAAAACATGGTGACTATTGCTGCTGAGTACCATCTAACTGAAAGGTAGGCTCATCAAAACATTATGGTTTGTCTTCAGCCATCTTATTCACTAGAACTATCACTGTACCTCTTATGCCTCTTCCCCAAAGTCAAAGTGACCATGAAAAGTATACATTTTTAGTTGGTTCAGGATGATGAGGTAGCCATGACAATTCAACTAAAGACACTTACAAAAAAGGACTTCTTCAATTGCTCAGAAAGTGACATGAATGATTGAGTAAGCATATTTAAAGTGAGGGGGAGTATCAGTGTCAATGTGTCTTTTTATATAATAAATTTTTTAAATTTAAACATTTATCATCTTTTCAATCATATCTTGTATTGTAGTATTCCATTTATATGAAATATCCAGAATAAACAACAGACAGAAAGAAGATTAGTGGGTACCAGAGACAGGGAAAAATGAACAGAGATAACTGCTTAATTAATATAGGGGTTCTTTGGCAGGGGGCAAATGCTCTGGTAATATTTGCACAACTTTGCAAATACCCAGTTATTATCATCTCTCTTTTGAATTGTATACTTTGAAATGATTAAAAGGGTCAGTTTATCTTATATATCTTAATATAAACTTTTAAAGTATGCTGCATGATTCCACTTACATAAAAATTTAGAAAACTCGAAAAATATGCACTGACAGGAAATAGATCATTCATTACATGAGTTCATTGTGAGGTAACAAATATGGAAGGTGCAATGAAACTAGGAGATGACAAAAATGATCTCTATCTTCATGGTAACAATAGTTTTAGGTGTGAGAGCTTGTCAAAACTCATCAAATGTCACACTTTAACTGTGTTCCCTTTAGCTTACATAAAATAAAACACTAAGAGCAGATCAGCATCAAGAACAATCCCTGTAGGAGAGAATCAAAGATGGCAGAACAGTAAGCAGCAGAGTAAACAGTCTCTCTGAGAGAAACAGTTCAGATGCTGGAATACAACATCATGAAGAGGACAAGAAGGAAGGAAGTGGGTCCCCTGGACCCAGGAAGAATCTAAAATATGAATTGAAGGCCACAAAGAGAATAAAAAGAATTTAAATGATGAAGAAGGTGGTGGCTGGGAGCACCTTAGCCTGGAGCCAGATTTACCCTGTCAGAAGAGCTGCTGAGCCTGGAGATGCGCGGTTGCGGTCCCAGCTGCAGTCGACCCCAGAGGTCTCTGCGGAGAAGCCCAGAGGTGAAGGAGAATGGCAGATGCAGAGATCTGCACTGGCTGGTGGTGACTGCTGGGGACTCCATTCCCCCCATGTGAGAGAGTGATTGGCCGGGTGCTGTTTTGGAGTCAGGCAGGTTATGCCTGGGGCCAAGACTGCTATTCACTTCTGCCGGTAGCACCAGGTTGTGGGTGGACCTGCAGAAGTTGCTTGGACTGAGGCCAGAAAAAACAGTCATTTGGCAGCTCCAGGTTGTGGACGGGCCTGCAGAAGCTGTTTGGACCAAGGTCCACTACTGCGTGCATTTCAGACAACATTGCATAGGTTCCTAAACAGCGTAGATTCTCAGGGCCTGACCAGGTCTGCTCCCATGCAAACTCTGGGTGGGTCACTACCCAGCTCAGTGCAGAGACACGGGTGCACATCATTGGATATTTGTAACCAACACTGGCCAGAAAAGCCGAAGAGTCTAGCTTCGGAGAAGTTGTGGCCAGTGTCAGGTTGCCTGGGACAACATAACTCAAGTGTGTGGAAGAAATCAGGAAGATGCCACGACGAAGTGGGAGAGGGCAATCTCTGGCATCCAAGCAAAGCAACGCAACTCCATGAGAGGTAAACATGGAGGAGATCAAGAATTGCACACCTCAAATGACTGAAATGATGTCAACTGAAGTGAAGAAACAACTTCATGAAGCTGTAAGAGAAATTAGAACAGAAATTCTATCCCAGGTAAAAGAAGAAATGAAAACTATAATAAAAGAAATACTAAGCATCTCTAAAGAAGACACAGATAAAATATAGAGGAGCATAGGAAAATGAGGGAAACCATGAATGAACAATATAAAAGATATTTAGAATGCATGAAACAGATTCAAAGAGATATCCAGAAAATTAAAAACTCCACTGAAAGATGGCAAAATTACTTGAAAGAAATGGAAGCAAGAATTTCAAACCTTGAAGACAGGCTTGCAGCTTGTGATCATGAAAGGAAAGATCTCTTAAAAGTAACAAGGACTCAGGAAGTAACAATTCAACAACTGTTAGATAACTCAAAGAATTAAAATGTGAATGAAAAAGCAGGCGTCAAGACAAATGACATCAGGACCCTATTTAGAGAAATAATTTTGGAGAACTTCCCAAGCATGGAAAAAGAAAGTGATATTCAAATAAGTGAGGCATATACAACTCCAGCTAGCTATAACCAAAACAAATCTACACCCAGACATATAATAATCAAGATCCCTTCGGGCCTGGTGGTGCACGCCTGTAATCTCAGCATTTGGGAGGCTGAGACAGGAGGATAGTTGTGAGTTCAAGACCACCCTGGGCTACAAAGTGAGCTCAAGGCCAGCTTGAATGGCATAGTGAGGCCCTGTCTCAAAAAGACAAGGCCTGGAGATTTAGCTCAGTGGCCTAATCACCTGCCTGGCAAGTGCAAGATCATGAGTTCAATCCCTGGTGCTGCAAAAAAAAAAAAAAATAATAATAATAATAATAACAATAAGATACCAGAAATTCAACTCAATAACAGAATGTTAAAAGCCGTTAGAGAAAAGAAACAGATCACCTATAAAGGAAAGCCCATCAGAATCATGGCAGACTTCTCAACACAAACCATCAAGTCAAAAAGAGGCTGGAATGAAGTATTGCAAATCCTGAAAAAAAACAACCTCCAACCCAGACTCATGTACCCTGCAAAACTTTCTTTCAAAATTAGTGGAGAAATAAGATACTTCCATGACAAAGAACAACTCAAGGAATTCATGACCACAAAACCAACCCTACAAAGACTACTAAAGGACATTCTAGAGAGAGAAAAAAAGGACCATGGTCCCAGGAACAACGGCAGAGGGGGACCATCAAGTGGGACCAGTCAATTGAATGGAGAGGAAAAATAGGGAGCCAATGGTAGGAAAATAACATGGCAGAGACAATGCAGTGCAAGAGGGCCTCAAGGCACCAATACAAAGAAACACAGGCAGAGTGGATCAGGAGACAGGATCCATCAATATGCTTTATACAAGAAACACATTTAACTAGAAAGAAAACTCATAGACTGAAAGTCCAAGGAGAGAGAACAATACCCTAAGTGACAGAGAGCCAGAAAAAAGTAGGGGTAGCCTGCCCATTAATTGCAGAATGAATAAGAAAGACATGGTATTTTATGTGGTGGAGACCTACTCAGCTATAAAGGAAGATAATCTCAAGGCTCTTGTAGGTGGATAGAGGCAACTGGTGATCATGCTCATGGATGAAATGGTTCAGAGTCACATGGGTGAATTTTGTGGTGCCTCTCTAGTATAACAAACTAAAGGAGTTAGTGGGATCCAAAATGCATGATACATATTGGGAAAGTCAAAGGGGAGGAACTATCTAAAAAGGGAAGGAAGTGGTCACTGTTAATCTATTATCATGATTTGAAACTCATGTCTTCATTCCTCTGATTAGTTTCATTTTATTCTGATTTGTTGGATTTTATTATACTTCATGGCATGGACAGCTATTTTAAAGACAACAAAATATATAATTGCAGCCATCGAGGATATCCAATTATCTTGTTTAGAAACCCTGTATTGCTTTCATTGTTTTGTTTTGATTGATTTTACTCTATTCTGTGTGGTTTGATTGTAGTATGTCTGAAGATGTAGGCAGCTATCCTTAAAATAACAAACATTATGGTAACCACTGCTGTTCTACTAGTATCTTGAACTTCTGTATTGCTTACATTGTTCTGCCTTGTTTGTTTTGTTTTTACTGTTTTATTTTGTTGTATTTTGTTTGATTCTACTTATCCCTGATGGTATGGGCAGGTATACTGCAGATAACAGGAGGCATTATGGTAGCCATTATCGATGGCTTTTTACCCTGTTTAGAAGTCATGTACCATGTTCATTATTTTGTAGTGATTGACTCTACTCTGTTTTGTTTGGTTGCATTTTTTTCAAAATAAAAAAAATGAAAAAAAAAAAAAAAACAATCCCTGTGAAGATCCCAATCCAGGGGAGAGACTGTTATGACCCACATGGGTCCAGAATCCAACAATCTCTATCTCTACTGCTACTAGCTACCATTATCTCTCTTCTCTGTTATAAGAACCCCCAAAGGTCTTCTGTGCTTTCAACCTTGCCTGTTCCTATTTGTTTTTAATGGAAGTTAAAATTGTCCCTGTAAATCCTAAATCCAGCCTTTTCATGTTGCAGGAATTCAGGGGAAAGCCAGGTGGAACCAGGGAGGAGAGCAGTCCCCCCCAAAGCCTCTCCATCACCACAAGCCTGGTGAACCACACCAGAAGGCCCAAAGAACAGCCTCTCCCCTTGCTAATGCCACAACTGACATGAACTGCTTGGGAAGGCCCAGAGACCGGAGGAAATGCCAGCTACATAGGAGGATCCCCATGAGGGTGCACAGGATGGACTGCAGAGCCTGGTGGCATGAAAAGTTTGATAGAACAACAACAATGCAAGCCAACACGTGACTGAGGCCACCACAGGACCAGGAACCAACTCAGGAAGAACCCCAGGATGTGGTGCTGGCCCTTTTCTCTCAATTTATACTTTCTTATTTTTTATAGGTTTTTTCCCTTTCTTTCTCTTTCTTTTCTTTTCTTTTCTCTTCTCTTCTCTTCTCTTTTCTTTTCTTTTCTTCTCTCTCTCTCTCTCTCTCTCTCTCTCTCTCTCTCTCTCTCCTCTTCTAAATGGCTAGGTAGAACTCCAGACATAGAAAACTAATCCCATCCTCCAAACCCAGAGACCAAGTTCTGATGACCTTTTGAACACATCTTCATTCTTTCTTTTCTACCCCCTTTTCTAGTTTCCCAAACCTTCCATGATCATCCTTTGTCTTCCCATCTAGCTTCTACTTTCTTTCCAGTTATTTTTGTTTCATACACTATCTCCACTAAATTTCCCCATCACAGAGTAAAACCACTCTACCAAGGGGGAACACTTTGCATACAAACTCCTAATTTATGATCAGTTCTATTATGTAAGTATAGATTCTCAAAATAAATATCTAAAAATGCTTTCCCTAGGAAGACTAGGATTAAGGCTATAAGGAAATTACATGTAGTGGATTTGTGTGATATATATTACTAAGTAGGAGAGGGGGATGATGAAGTTTTAAATTCAAATTTAAGATATTTTAGGTTTTCTATTTTTTTTCTTTTCCTACTTTCAGTCATCCTATCCACTTGCCATCTATCAGCTTCCTCTTCCCTTTTAATTTACCTTTTTCTGTGTTTTTTGTCTTACTTTTATAAAGAAGCAGGGGCCAACACAAATGACATAAAAAGACTATTTGCAGAAGTAATAGCAGACAACTTTGGAAATACGGGAAAAGGACCTAGCGTACAGATAAGTGAGGCATATAGAACTCCAGCTAGCCATAACCAAAACAAATCTACACCCAGACATATAATAATCTGGATCCCAGAAATTCAGCACAAGAACAGAGGAAAAAAAAAAAACAGATCACCTATAAAGGAAAGCTCATCAGAATCAGGACAGACTTCTCAACACAAACCATCAAGGCAAGAAGAGCTTGGAGTGAGGTATTTCAAGTCCTGAAAGAAAACAACTTCCAACCCAGATTGATGTACCCTGCAAAACTATTTTTCAAAATTAATGGAGAAAGAAGATACTTCTATGGCAAAGAAAAACTGAAAAAAATCATGACCAACAAACCAACCCTGCAAAGAATAGTGAAAGACATTCTAGAGAGAGATAAAAATGCCCATGGTTCCATGATCAGCAGCAGAAAGGGATCACTGAGCAGGTGAGGAAATTGAATGGAAGGGAAAAGTAGGGAGCCAGTGGCAGGAGAATAGCAAGAAAGAGATGAGCCAGTGCATGTTGGCCAAAACCATTAATGTAGATGGCCTCCCTTCACCAACAAAAACAACACAGGCAGGGTGGATCAAGAAAAAAGACCCTTCAATATACAGTATACAAGAAACATTTAACTGGAAAAAAAGTCAAAGAAGAGAAAACAATGCTTCATGTGACAGGAACCAGAAAAAAAGCAAAGGTAGCTTGTCTGTCAACCTCAGAATGGATAAGAAAGATTGGGCATTTTTATACACTGGAAAGCTACTCAGCTACAAAGAAAGATAATCATGAGGCTCTTATAGGAAAATGGAAGTAACTTGAGATCATGCTCATGGGTGAAATGGTTCAGACTCACATGGGTGAACATCATGTTATCTCCCTAGTATAAAAAACTTAAGGAGTTACTGGGGTTAAAAATGTACAGTAGATATTGTGAAAGTGAAAGGGGAGGAAATGTCTAAAAAGGGAAGGTGGCAGACATTGTTAATTTCTGATTATCTTGTTTTTAAGTCCTGTATCATTTTCATTGTTCTGTTTTGTTTGGTTTTATTCTGTTTTGTTTTGTCTTATTTCATTATATCTGATGGTATGGGCAGTTATTCTGAAGATAACAAGATATATTATGCTAACCATTCTTGATTTCCTATTATCTTGTTGTGAAGCCCTGTCACTTCATTGTTTTGTTTTGATTGATTTTATTGTTTTGTTTTGTTTGATTTTATTGTCTGATGGTATAGGCAGTTACTTTGAAGATAAAAAAAGAGGCATTATGCTAATGATTGTTGAGTTCTTATTATCTTGTTGTGAAGTCCTGTATCGCATTCACTGTCTTGTTTTGATTGGCTTTATTATGATCTATTTTGTTTGGTTTTATTATCTTTAAAATAAAAATATACATAAAAATATATATAAATAAAATTTTTAAATGAATGGTTTTCCTTCCACTTCATATGTCTGGAGCAGTGTGTGGGAGGGATGCCACTGCTGACAGTCAAATTGCACCTCTTATTGTCATGGCCTATAGAGTGAACACTAAGTAACCCAGGAGGACAGCAAGGCAAGTTGTCTCAGACCACCCTTGAATGGAGGACCTAGCAAGCAGGAGTGAAGGAAAGTGAGGGGGGAAACATGACACCCTCAATGAAATCATGCCTAATTGAGCCATCATAAGAAAAAAAGGGATGCTCTGGGCCTGGCGTGAGCTGAAGGCATGCACAGAAAATTTCACCTAGCCGGGCAGCTTGGGACCTCATGAGCAGCCTGGTAGGGACCCGCACCAACACCGCCCTCAGCCCCAGACATTTGATGCATCCCTGGGGTCCTGCCTGGTCTCTGCCCAGCCACCCCCAAGCAACAGAGCAGTCACAGTGGTAGGCCTGGCTGGAGCTGAAGGTGTGCACTGTCAATTTCATCTAGCCTTGAAGCCTCTTAACCTTGTATGGTACCTTGTGGGCACTCTGCCCCACCTTCTGAAACAGCTGGAGAGCCGTGGCATACCAAGTGTGTTGTGCTGGAGATGCTGCTCACCAGGAACCAGCTCACAGGTAAGACAGAGGCAGGCCCTGCTCTGCACACATTCCAACAGATAAAGGGAGACCCTGCTTTCCAGTAACCAGCTTACAGGGAAGGCAGAGGCAGGCCCTGCTCTATGCACCTTCCAACAGACAAAGGGAGGCCCTGCACTCTGGTAATCACCTTAGAGGAAAGGCAAAGGCAGGCCCTGCTCTCCATGCATTCCAACAAAGGGAGGGCCTGTTCTCTGGTAACCAGCTCAGAGAGAAGGCAGAGGCAGGCCCTGCTCTGTGTGCTCTCCAACAGATAAAAGGAGACACTGCTCCCTGGTAACCAGCTCAGAGGGAAGGTAGAGGCAGGTCCTGCTCCGCATGCATTCCAGCAGACAAAGGGAGACCCTGCTCACAGGTGACCAGCTCAGAAGGAAGGCAGAGGCAGGACTTCCTCTGTGCACATTCCAACAGACAAAGGGAGACACTGCTTGCCGGTAACCAGCTCAGATGGAAGGCAGAGGCAGGCCCTGCTCTGCATGCATTCCAGTAGCCCTCGGGACACTTCTGCCCCAGGTAACCAGCAAAGGATGGGAAAAAACAGAAGTGGGACCTGCACCAGAGCACCCAGTGGCCACCATTGGATACCTGTAGGCAGCAATGGCCAGGAAAACCAAACAGTTACACTCCAGAGAAACTGTAGCCAATGTGGGAGGTTCCCAAAACCCCACTACCCACTTGTTTGGAAGAACCCAGGAAAATGTCAAGACAAAGAAACAAAAGGCAGTCCCTGGACCCCAACCCAAGCAGAGCAAGTTCAGGAGATGAAAACATGGAAGAGATCAGGAGTTGCACACCTGAAGTTTCTGCAGTGATGAAAACTGAAGTAAAGAGACAACTCCATGAGGCTATAAAAGAAATTAGAACAGATTTACTATCTCAGGTAAAAGAAGAAATAAAAAACATAATAAAAGAATTGCTAAGTTTCTCTAAAGAAAACACAGATTAAAAAAAATGGAGGAGCAAAGGAAAATGAGGAAAACCATGAATGAACAATATAAAACAGATTTTGAATGCATGAAACAGATTCAAAGAGATATCAAGGAAATTAAAATCTCCATTGAAAGCTGGCAAAAGCTCTTGAAAGAAACTGAAGATAGACTTTCAGACCTTGAAGACAGGTGTGCAACTTGTGATCAGGAAAAGGAAGACCTCTTAAAAATCATGAAGAACCAGGAAATAACAATTCAACAATTGCAAGATGATGCAAAGCAAAATAATTTAAGAGTGATAGGTATCAATGAGGAAGCAGGGGTCAACACAAATGATATTAAAATTCTACTTACAGAAGTACTAGCAGAAAACTTCCCAAACATGGGAGAAAGACATGCTATTCACATAAGTGAGGCATATAGAACTCCAGCTAGTCATAACCAAAGTAAATCTACACCCAGACATATAATAATCAAGATCCCAGAAATTCGACACAAGAACATAATACTAAAAGCTGTTAGAGAAAAGAAACAGATCACTTATAAAGGAAAACCCATCAAAATCACGACAGATTTCTCAACACAAATCATCATGTCAAGAAGAGCTTGGAGTGAAATATTTCAAACCTGAAAGAAAACAACTTCCAACCCAGATTGATGTACCCTGCAAAACTTTCTTTCAAAATTAATGGGGAAACAAGGTACTTCCATGACAAAAAACAACTCAAGGAATTCATGACTGCCAAATCAACCCTACAAAGAATACTGAAAGACATTTTAGAAAGAGATAAAAAAAAAAA
>RJWT010040769.1:0-12440 GCA_004365215.1 Cuniculus paca
ATTTACATTTAAAACTGGATGAGTATAGCATATGCACTTTGGATAAATTTAATTTTGATTGGGAGAAGAAATTTAAAGCTATGTATCTCCATGACACCTAGGAAAAAGTTCTCTCATTTCCTGTAGTGATAACACTTTCCATTTCTTTAGTTCTCACTTAAGCAGCCTTTGTTGGAGAAGGAAGAAAGGGACTAGGACCCATGGAAGGTAAACTGGGCCTTTGTGCAGCATCACCACTCTAAGCAGCTCCTGGCTCCTCGAATCGAAAATAAGGTCCTGTGTTGGCAAGACCAAAACTAGAAGATGATAGGTTGGGATAGGGAAACCTCATCAACTGTTGAGGAAATGAAAATCTTAGCACAAGAAAGTCAGGGATAATAATTTTGAAATGCAACACAAGATTCTCACTTTGCTCTTCTTGGGCCCATGAGCAAATATGCCTCACCCTCCACTCTTGCTTCCTGTTTCCACACCTACTTTACATCTCAGTATCTTAAAGTCTTCCAGCTGCAAACTACTACTTCTGCCCAGTTGTTTCTCTATCTTTCAAAAAGGTACTTTTTTGTTTGTTTGTTCTAGGGATTGAAAGCACTGAGCTTTATCCACAGCCCTTCTAAAAACTTTTTTATTTTGAGACAGGGTTGCTCAGCTGGGCTCAAGCTTGTGATCCTCCTGCTTCAGCCTCTCAGAGTGCTGGGATTACAGGGATGTACCATCATGCATACATATAGCGCTTCCCAATACATTGGAAACTCATTAAGGAGAGTAACTTCCAATCTGTTGGTTTAGAATCGTTTTTCACTCCCATTTTCATAGGCTTAGCTTAAGGTTGGTACTCAACTAATTTAGGCAGATTTGAGCTGTGGACATCCCTTATCACTTTGAGACCCCCCCACCCAGCATGCAGGCCCCATGCTGTTCAGATGAATTTATACTGAGTCCATTACATAGAGACAATACCTGAAGGCATGTCTTCTACTGAGAGATGGTTTGCCTTCTGTACTAGCTCGTGTAAAAGTTTTTTCTGCCTCAGCCTTTTTTCCCGTAGGACATTCTTAAAATTGTTGATGCATTTGTTGAGGTAAATGGTTTCTGCACACACTTGCTCTAGACTTAGTCTGCCTTGCTTCGGAGATTCAGGCCTGGAATAAGTATCATTTCCCAGACACGAGGCCATAGCAATACTAGGCAATGAATATGTAAGAGGTGAGTTATTAGAAGCAAGAGAGAAGATACTTGGGTCTTGAGGGGTTTGGTCGCCTTGTATAGAGATGCCTAGTCCACCAGAAACCATGCTGAGCAAGCTCCCACTCCCTTGGCTTCCAGGGCTCTCCACAGAGCAATCCTGAGCACCTCCCGAACTCACTGTTCCAAGAAGTCGATCACTATTCTCTGACTGTGAACCACTTTCATTGCTTTCCAGGTCCTCAGGGCTGATGGATCCACTGTTTTCCAGCTTCTGAAACACTCCCTGCAGAGCTGAACAAAAATGGTGAATTGCTCGGCCCAGTTTAGTTGTATGAAACTTGATCTCCACATCTTCATCCTCCTGCAAGCTACCCAGGACACAAGAAGACTTGTCGAAGACATCCTTAAGGACCTGAGCAGCACATTCCTCCTCGTCGTTCAGGTCAATATGAACCATATTACTGAACGTCTCAGGCCCTATGATCATTTCCTCCACCACGCTGTCAGAGCTCAGAGTTGCAAACCTTCTAGACTTGTCTGTTAAAAGGTCTTCTAGCTGCTTGGGACTCAGAATATCAAGCCCGGCTTCACAGCCTAGAAGCTCATCTTCAGCATTTATTCCTTCTGTCTTTAGCAATCCAGGCAGTGACAAGCAGCTGCTGGCCTCACTCTTACTGCTGCAGGCATTTTCTAGTTTTGCTACTTTACATGCTTCAAGTTCTTGGCTATACCTTTTAAAAAACTGGGATTTCTCAGAATCTTCCTCTTTTGAGCTTAACACCAGGGAGGATTCTTCAAGTTGATGGAGAGGAGCAAGAGAAGCCTCTCTTCCTGCTAATTTATCACAGGTGCCACTGATAACCGGGAATGTTTCTGATGTTTCTTTTACTTTAGCCCCTGACTTAAACATATCACTTTCCTTTGCCAGATTGTTCTTGAGTTGGAAGCAAGGACCTTCCTGCTTAGGAACCCGGTGTTCTCCATGTTGATTCTGGGCCCTCGTCTGATATGATCCTGTTATGGGTCCTCTGTCCCCTGTTTTCATTTGAAAAATTGGTTTATCTTGGTTTAAAGAATTTCCATTGTGATTCTGAAGTTGCTGTAAAAATGATATAGACTGCTTTTGTGGATTTTTACAGCTCTGTGACCAGTTGGGTTCTTCTCTGGTGGCAACCTGGACCCCCACGCTCTGCAAGAGGATGGACTTCTGTAAGATAAAGTCTCTGTGCTCGAGATGTGCAAGCTTCACCACAGTAGGCCTGGGAGCAGGGGCCTTGCCTGCCCTGTAAGCCTCTTTGATGTACCTGCTGCATTGTATTCCATTGACACAGAGATGTCTAGCTAAAAAGTTGTCCACCAGTTCCATAGTATTTTCTCCTTCTTGTTCAGGAAGTCCATACAGGTAAAGAATGGCTTCCTCATTGGGTCTTCCCACCCAGGGTTCTGCAGCCTTTTCTCCCTCACACATCTTGGTCAGGGAGCTGCTGCCCACATGCAAGCCTTCTATTTCACTCAGTACAGAGTCGACACAGTTTGACACTTCATCCACTGAGCCCTGGACTTGGCTCAAGTGCTGCTGCAGCTCAGCAATCTCAGTCTGGAGATGGCTGATGCCTTGCAGCTCTCTGATGATATATTCGACTACATCCCCTAAAGGCTCTTGCTGCTCACGGCTACAGCCCTGGCCAGAGCGTCTAGACAAAAGGGACTTGGCTTGGCTCCTCTCTGAGGGCTCTTGACAGTTTGTTGTAATGCTGGCAGATGAAAGGTCCTGAGAACCAGACTCTGAAACACTGGAGGTGGAGCCCAGAGGAAGTTGGCCGTTGGCCTCCAGGCCAAAGCTGCAAAGCTGGACAGGCCCCCTATCTTTATCTCCGCTAGTGCCTGAGGCTGCTGATACACAGCAAGGGAGCAGAGAGTTGTCTTTGGGCAAAGATCCAGCAGGGCTTAAGGACTTGTTTTCAATGCCATACACAATCTCTGCCTTAACTTTCTCTGGAGAAAGCTTGGAGGAGGATCCCAAGGTGACCATGATTTCTTCCTCTGACTCTTGCAACAACCGCTTCATTTTCTCACTCAGGGTTTAGAAGCGTTGGTTCTCTGCTTGTTTTCCTTATATATTGCCAGGATGCTTAATAGAGATTGTCGTGGGAGACAACAGCCTGTCCTGCTCTTTTCAGTCTGTTTCTAGTAATTATGGCTGGCTGATACCTTGGGCTTAGCCCACAGTGCTGCCTGGAATGGCCGTATGTGTGGCCGCCAAACCTGGCACATGCCCCTGGATCCTGGTTGACTCTTTTCCTGTAGCTAGTAAAAAAGGAAAACAGTGCACTCAGATCAGAAAGCACCAGATAATTTTAATCTAAATAAGCGTCAAGCAGGAATAAGAACATTACCTTCTAAGACAGTAAGAATCAACCCTGATCTGTTTCCTGACCTTGACCTTAAAGGCTGTAGGCAATCAGTTCTCTTTCCTGGGCTTCCCTTTAGAATATGGATGAATAAATCAAGTCTTTTGTGTTCTAGGCAAGTACCAAAGGCATCAGTCATCAGTACTGAGATAAGGCATTAGGAGGTGGATGACGTAAGGTCAATGAGTGACTCCTTATTGGAATCTTCACAAAATTCAGCACTTGAGTATGGCTTAGGAATGAACAAATAAAAGCTTAACCACCATAGCTCAAACCACATACACAACGAAAGACAAGACATGGAATTCTTCCTTTCCATTTTGCTGTTCTGGTGAAGATCCAACCATTCACAGATACATCCCTGCCTGTCCTCATCGTATAAAGGATTCCCCTTTGTTTACTTATAAAAACGCCTTGCTTTGAAAAAGGACCATGGAAAGTACGATAAATTTGGGAGAAAAAAGCATTTTCCTGTCTAACTCCAGGACAAGGCAATACAGTCCAGTCTATCCGGAACCCACGTGGCATTCAGCGTGTATGGATCCAGGAGGCAGGCAGCCAAACGCACACATGTCAAGCTCACAACTGAGGATGGAAGGAGGAGGTCAGGTTCAACCTGTTGTTCTTGACTCCACTTACCAGTCCTTAACCCAAATCAGAGCCTGAGGTCAGCGTTCCTGGCCCTCTGTGGATCCTTAGGGGAACCGTAGTAAATAACTGCCAAGCATTCTGTCACTGCTTGAGCAATGGAGGCTTGCTCAAACCTTCTGGTATCACAGAGGGCTCCAGAGGGCTCCACTGCTCTCCAGAAACATGACCACAAACCTGCTACCAGTCTTGCTTCTGATCCCTAAGCCACCCACAGAGGCAGAAATGATGATTGTCTTACATGGAGTGGGCATCCAGTCTCTTTACAGGAATGTGCGAAGTAAAGAGGCGGATACTGTAAAGTACAAAGGGGCCAACGGAGAGCTAGGGGGTACCTGGGACTGCCAACACTCTCTGGTTTTGCTGGCCCACTCCACAGAGGGTAACAGGGGTTAGAGGGACACAGGCTACCTTTTCTGTGCTTTGATCAGAGATAGTTTGCCTATTTTTCTACATTTAATCTACATTTGTAAATCTTCTAAACGCTTGCTTCTTTTTATTTTCCCAGTATCCAAGTTAATCTTAAGGGGATTTAAATTACCTTAAAAAACACAATTTAGAAGCTTTCATGGCAACTCATTTTCAGGAAAAGTCTTCATCTACAGCTAGAGTCTGTGGGCCTGAAATTTAAAAGCACTGTGCCTCCCTTGACTAGGAAGAACCAGAAAGACCAGTCACCAGACTTAGATCAAAGTGAAGCTGATTCATTTTACTGAAAAGAACTAGGTCAAGAATCAAGAGGCAGAAACTAGATAAATTCCCTTTTAGTATCTTCCACTTCTCCCTCTAGCTCCTCTAAGAATTTTACTTTACCAAGGAATTCCTCATTTAAATATGTTTCCTGTCCTGTGAAGCAGGGGAGAGACCCAATTCACCCATTACTGCTTGACTCTAAGGACTTAAGGAGCCAGGATCAGTCACACTTCTAATCTGGCCACTACATCTAACCTTCAAGGATATTCTCAATTCCTGGATCTTGGGCCTGGTACCCAGCTGTCTAGGTAGATTAACCCCTAATTCTGAAATCAACTCAAATTCTTCCTTCTCTCCTCCCACAAGTTCAAAATCTTTATGCCCAAAAATACTCCTTTCTCTCCCCCACCCCCAAGCCATGCAAGGATTGGCTGTTCCTGTTTTGGTCTTGGCATGTGGTATCAGCCCTAACTTTCTGGCTCTATGAGGGGGTAGACAAACCAATTATCCTTTCAAGTTTGTCTGTCGAAAGAGAAAGATTACTCACTAAACAAAGATGGAAGGTCTGTGTGGTTACATGAAGCCACGAACAAGCACTACACGCCACTGGGCTTAGAATCAGCAGACACAATCTTGGGTCTTCCTTCACCAGTGATCTTGTATTAAGCTCTTGACTCTCTGTATGTTAGTTTCCTCATCTGTGAAGTGTGTATGTATGCGTGAGTATGTGTATGTGGGAGGTTGTCACAGGATTATTACAATGCTTAAATGAGAAACTGGAATTTAGTATACTGTGAAATACTGTAGCATTCTTGCTATTGCTGACATGGCAAGTTCCTAAGTCAAAGAAACATGGAACCCAAGCATCTAACACTTAAATGGTATTTGAGTGAACCATGACCTCTACCCTATGACTACCAGTCCCTTCTAATGGTCTGTAGCTGGGCCTGAAATTCCACCAATAGAGTGTCATCCTTTGAATTTCCGAGCAGCATTTTTTTAAAGTAAGAAAGAGAGAGAGACAGAGACAGAGACACAGAAAGAGACAGAGACACAGAAAGAGAGACAAAGAGAGAAAGAAGAGCAAATCGATTGGTTCCCAACACTTCATTTAGGAGTCATGAGATCTGTTATCTTCCTTTGACAGCCTGACAAGGGGGCAAATGGTTATAGAAGGCAAGCTTTTTCTCTCTAGCACTAGTAAGGCACAAATTTACTTACAGGTCCTCCAACGTCAACCCCTTTTTAGTCCAGAAGTAGTAGTCTGTCAGGAACAAAAATGGAGCTAACTCTCCTGCTACTGCTTCAGTACACACCATGTTAACCCGACACCTATCTGCTTCTCCCCCTCAGATCAACTCCAGATAGACTTTACTTAGCTTCCTGGACAGTGCTACCAGTGCCCACTCGTAGACTACAATGCCCATAACCCTGGCTGGCCAGCCACACTGAGGGCGAGTGGCATATCCACATATCTATGGCCTCCTAAGGAGCTAAAGTGACCGGTTCCCTAGTCACTAACAAGTAAGGATTTGTAGTTTACAACTGCCATAGCAACTTTTCTCAGCCCTCAAAAAAGATATTTGCTTCCATATTAATCAAACCATATCCTCCAACCCTTCTTTTGAGTTGGTAGCCACCTCCCCTGCATGAATTCTGGAATTAAGAATTATCTCCTAGACACATAGGTTCCCTAACGTCACCAAACTCAGTCATCTAGTCTTTATGTTGCTAATCATGGGACAGAGCTCAGTGTGACACCCAGAGGATTATCCATCAGAGTTCAGTGGGATATTAGAAGTCAGAATGGGTAGAAAGGGCAACGCTTAAGGCTAGGAGACTCAGTTTACCTTTTTCCCAGCACAACCTTCCCAAGCACACCCCCACCCCTGTTGCTATTGCTGCTATTGTTGCAGTAATGGGGATTGAATCCAGGGGTGCTGTACCATTAAACTACACTCCCAGCCTTTTCTACTTGAGACATAGTCTTGCTAAATTGCCTAAATTGGGCTTGAACTTGGATCCTCCTGCCCTAGCCTCCCCCATGCTCTGATTACACGCATGCACTACCATGCCCAGCTCCCTCTCTTTGCTACTGGCCACAGAAATGAAATGACAGGGGTCTACCTTAGAAGGACCACTTCACCTCCAAGTCAATTCTAGACTCCAATGAGTATCTAAATGGTGTGGCAGGCAGTAAGCTTTATACCAGACATATAAAACAGTTTCCATGTTTCCACTTTCTTAATATATTAAGGTCTGGAGACAGACAGAGACCTATGCACAATCACAATATGATATCATACATGTTATTATCAAAGTTGTAATAAAATATTTAAGCATTCAGTTCTACAGAAGAGGAATGGGAAGGAGATAAGATGCAAAGCCAGGGCAGGTAAGGTCACAGAGAAGTAATGTTTGAACTGGATGGAATAAAGAGGCTTTGAGTTCTACTCAACTCAAATCTAGTCCTCTGATTTCCACCAAGGTATTTAGTCTATGCCTTATCTTGTTGGCCTATTCATTCTGGTCAAATCTCCAAATTTCATGCATATAATCAGAAATGACCATCTGTTTCTATGTTCTTTGCCTAAGAATACCTAATGCTGAAAAAAAATAAGGTAGCCTTTTCAAGAGATATCTACATTTGAAAAGAGAACACATCAAAACAAAATGAGTTAATCAAAAGGATTAAAGCTTTAATGCCAGAAGGTTGAAAAGTAGAGCCTGGAGTAGATCTCTCAAATCACATTCATTAGCATTAGCCCTCCAAAACCAAATCAAAGAAAACAAAACAACAACAACAAAACACCCTCACTATTTTCTGAAATGACCAATTTATTTACTCTTTTTGATTTGTCAAGTAAACATGAGTAGGAACGTGACTATTCCTTGCAAAAACTGCCTCTGACCCAAATCTTGGCTTGGAGGAAACCACCAGGGAACCTCTGGGAACAGGCCAAGATTCCATGTACATAAATCAAGCAGCCTCTCAATTTGTGTGAAACAATCCAGCAGGCAATAAGCCAAGAGCTCTGAGCCTCCCTCACAGAGGGGAGTATTTTCAGGCCCATTTACGAATAATGCTATATTCCAACTGTGGTGAGAAAAATGGATTTCTAGTATTATAGCAGGTAAGGGTTCTCTTAGGATGTTCACCTTTGGAAAGGACAGAATATCTCATCAGAAGAAAGTGACCAAGGCACAAGGTATGAAGAGCAAGATTAGCTAAGGGGAATAGAGAATAGATTGTGAGTTTAGCAGGATTCCAGTGTTGCAGTTCCTAGAACCTGCCATCCCTCTACACTCTACCTAGTGATCTAGCCTATGCAATAGTTTTGTTTGACTATTATGTTTTTCAAATTTTGAATTTGAGAGTCTTTAGGCAAGGCAGGAACTCTAGCTTTTCAAATGTCTAATTACTCAAGATTATAACCCTTGATCTAGAATGACACTGGTTGTTGTTGCTGTCTGGATCTGGGAGGCTCTTGCTCAAGGGCCCACAGTGGGTGTGAACTCCATTACACAGGAAGCTGTGTTTAATATTTGTTTTTTAACTCCCAATGCCTAGCACAGGGGCTGTGACACTGTGAGAACTCAGTGACATGGAAAGAATAAAGAAGTTGATGGTTGAGTTGAATTAGAATACAAATCTCCTGATTTCCAATCTACTTCTGTTTCCATGACAACGTGATACCTTTAAGTTTTAGGTTCCCTTCTAGATTGGTCATTTATAACGCTTTTTCATGTAAAACTAAGTTTGAAATCTCTCCTAATTATACTTAGAATTTTCAGGGAATTCACTCAGAACAAAAATTGCCAGACTGTCAATTAGCTAGTATCTGTCTTTCCTGCATATGAGACTGGTATGGAAAGTCCCTGCCACAGTTCCTGTCACCCAGAGGGCTGCTGTAATGGGGCTTCCATTTGCCCTTCTAATAGGAAAAGCTGCCCTACAGCAGCAGTGTCCAACAAAAATATAAAGTGAGCCACAAATATAATTTTAAATTTCTTGGTAGCCACATAGAAAAGTAAACATAACCACATGATAGTAATCTTAATATGTTTTATTTAGGCCAATACCCAAAATATTATTTCAACATGTAATCAACATAAAAATTAATATATTTGAATTCTTTTCAAACATTAAACCCTTAAAATCTCATATATATCTTATGTTTACAGCATATCTTAAAGTAGACTCACTGCACCTCAAGTACCCAACACAGTCTAATGTTACCAGTGGCTAACACACTGGGTAACAAAGATCTGGAAGTCTGGAGCAGAGGATGCCATGAAGAGCCTTTAGAGCCTAGAAGAAGATGCTCACTGTAAAGAGCAGGCTGTCATCTCAGTGGCAGCAGAACACTCTGCTTCTTTCACTCATCTTTTTATCTGCTCACTTTGATCTTGGCTGGGAGCAGCACATTTCCATTTTGTGATAGATTCAGTACACCTTAAGGCTGTAAAATACCAACTATCAAGGCCCCAACATGCAGAGGATAAGACCTCTTCTCCCTCTCACCCCAACCCCTTCTTGATATTCTGTGGCTCTGCATAGCTAGTTTCTTCCCAACACTCTAGGCAAAACTACAGGATAAACCTGGTTACTTAAGTAGAGGCTACCCTTTCACATGCAAGGCTTGAAGACCTTGCACAGACAAGAGAATAATTTCAGCACAGCTGGATCAAAGATGTAAAAATAGTAAAAGATTGTATTTGTTTATAGAATTTCAGTTTACATGATTCTCATTTTATCATCACAATAACCCTGTGAGGCAAGAGGAAACAATTATTCTGTTTCCATAGATGAGAAAATGACTAATTAGACTTGACTAAGCCCACTGAGGAAACCCAGGATTTAAAAGTGGTCTTCTATTTACAAAGTTAGTACTCTTTCACTACACATGTGTGACACAGACAAATTATCTATACGCATGTGTGCACACATTCACGGCTGAGAAAACTCAAGATGATTTTTCTGTTTATGTGGCATATGCACAGGAGAAGGAAGAACTGATACTACATTAGACAGGACATTATATACTCACACAGAGAAAGGATGGAAAAGCTTTCTGAATATACATGAGAACAGAAAGGTTACCTGAGTACATGCACAAACACGGAAAAAGACAGATGACCTCTCTATATAAATGTACACAAAGGGGAGCTGGCTTATGTGTATTCACATAAGATGAATAAATAAGTTGTCCATATGTAATGTACACACAGGAGAGGAGTGGACAGGTAATTTATGAACACACATAGACACATCAAGAGGGAGAAACAGATACTTGCATACAAGTATACACATGCAGAGGGGTGGATGGGTTATTTGTACATGCACAGCAGAGTATCAAGAGGAATGAATGGCCAGACTATTAGCGCAAAAACATGTGCACGTGAAGATTCTACCCCAGTGCTGAGTATACTATTTTTCACTCATTATAATGACCCCCAACCAGCAAGTTGGCTCAAGCAGTTATGTAATTAATGTGGCTGCTCCATATTCCACCCACAAATGCTTCGCTTTGTCCCTGCTTGTCGTTCAGAGTCAGTCATATACTTAATACCACTTACCTTATTGCTGCAACCAAAATAAGGGTTAAGGAATTGAAAAGAAAAAACAAAACACAACAATTAAAACCATGAATTCAAGTTTTAGAATGCAAGTACTGTCTTTAAGAGGAAATCCATTCAGAAGCACTTCTTGGTTTGATAGAGAAGCCACAGGATGAACTTTCTGAGCCACAGTGCTGCCGCTTGCCCAACTGACAGAGCCAAGGAGCTATTATTCTTAGTTGCACACAGCCGGCTGGCTCCACAGCACAAAGTTGATGATAGGAACAATGCCCAGCAGAGAAATCCACTCAGCAAAGGTGGGGCGGGTGTCTTGCCAGCTGCAAATCTAGGAATCCAATCTGGTCCACACCTCTCTGCTGAGAGGGTATTCTGACAACCAGCCTGCGGAAGGCAACAGCAGCCAAACTTCAACTGGATGTGGAATGCAAACTCAATCAATTCTGTGCTTTGAGACTGAGACGAAAGCAGGGCAGCTCCTGCTCCTGCTGCTGCTCCTCCTCCTCTCCAGCTGCTTCCTGCCTGCAACCTCCCATAGGGCACCAGCCCTCCTCACACGTTGCTGGTGCACACACCCCCTTCCCAGCACACTCACGCACACACAACCCTCGCCAGCAAGCTCACTCACACACCCTTGCTGAGCGTCTCTCCCTTTCGCTAAATATAGATCCTACTCTGCCCCCTCCCCCATTTCCTTCCTTCGTTCTTCTTTCTTCCCCTGCCTACCCACCTCTGTCATGTCTGGGCTATAGAATATAGAATATATAAGACGGAGTCCTATTACTTTCAGGAGCTCCCAGTCTCAGATGGAAACCAGAACATAAGAAATTGCTAGAGCACAATACATATTGAATCTTCCCTTCTACTGAAACAAACTGTAGGTTGTTGATTGGTTTTCTAAGTATATAATCTGCTGTCAGCCTTAGGAGAAGGTAAAGACAGATAAACTGCCCAAGTAGAGTTCACATCAAACGGTGTCATGTTTTTAGAGTAAACATCTAGTCCAGTCCTTTTTGAACAGTCACAGCAAGAAAACCAACAAGAAAACAAGAATTTTTTGAGGCTATGCCAAGGCAATGACTAGGAAGGATGGGGGGCTGGGTGAGCTGATTTGGACCCTCAGCTGTAGATGTGGGGACCAAAGATTGCTTTGGAACCCAGAATTTGGAGCTCAGTAATCTAAAGTGATACCATATTATCCAAATACTGTCTAAGGTTTAAGGCCCTTTTCATAATTCTAATTTCCCAATCTTTGCCAATAGCAGCCCTATCTTCCTGGAGGCTTTGCTAACCGTGTGGATCTCATATGGCCCAAATTCCTGATAATTTAACAATCCAAGTTAGGATTCATCGGGAGATTGAATGCCTCTGTTTTCAAAAAATACTCAAGTTGTTCACCGCAACCTAACTGTTACGCATACGCTAGAGACCTTTGAAGCTCTGGATCCTAAAATGCCAAGTACATGAAACATGATAACCCTTTCTACTCTGCAACCATAGGTCAGGAAAAAATAAAACAAAAACAGGGGAGGAGCCGATCAAGGATCCAACTAGCCAGCCTTCCTAGTAAGCCGTGCAGATCATGCAGGATCCAGGAAGACAAGGGAAAGCCAGAAACTCCTGAGAGTCAGCCATGTTGGGACCGGGAGGAGCCGATCAGGGATCCAACTAGCCAGCCTTCCTGGTAAGCCGTGCAGATTGTGCAGGACCCAGGAAGACAAGGAAAAGCCAGAAACTCCTGAGAGTCAGCCATGTTGGTACTGGGAAGAGCTGATCAAGGATCCAACTAGCCAGCCTTTCTGATAAGCTGCGCAGACCGTGTGGGACCCGGGAGGAGAGAAAAGTTAGTGTCTCCTGTAAGCCTACCAGCATGCAGACTGAAAATCACCAAACCCTCTCACCCCATAAGCCACCAGCTGG
>RJWT010040770.1:0-12441 GCA_004365215.1 Cuniculus paca
ACTTGCCAGGCAGGCGCTTAGGCCACTGAGCTAGATCCCCAGCCCTTGCCTTTTTGAGACAGGGTCTCACTATGCTGTTCAGGCTGGCCTTGAGCTCACTTTGTAGCCCAGACTGGTCTCGAACTCGCAACGATCCTCCTGTCTCAGCCTCCCGAGTGCTGGGATTACAGGTGTGAGCCACCAGGCCCGGCTCAGACATTGATTTTCAACACTTAACAGTTTACCTGAACATCACTCAGACTGCATGTTTGTTTTCATATGGACTACCCTGAGCATCACTTGGGCAGGTGTCATTTCAACCAGTCGATTCTTATACTGAGTAAATTTGATAAAATTGTCATTTTTATATTTTCTTTTATATTATCTTATAAAAATTAATTAAAAACCTGCAAGTTTTGGTCACCCTGTATTTAAATAATTGGACTGTAAGTGGTTAAAAAGTGGCTGTCATTCATGGAACTATCACCACCCACCCACCACGTGCCTGCGACTGTCCTGAGGCTTTGGGAATGGTGAGCGAAGAGACATGGCTCCTCCTTCAGGAGCGAGTGCTTTTAGAACCATTCTGAACTCTGCTTGGGTAGATAAAAATTTCATTCAAAGTTGAACCTAGAAACATCAAAAATAGCTTTCTCTTCTGGTCATCTAGTTTAACAAGCTATTTAAAGTGTCTGTAAATGACAACAACTAGGCGACTGTAAAAACCTGGATCCAAAACCCAAGGGCAGGAAGGATGTACGTGAAAAAGACAAGAGATCATCACAGTGTGGCACACAGTTGTTCACAGTGAATATAAATTTCATCTGGTGACTTTTATAGCAATAATTTATTTCCCTCTTGAGACAGGGTCTTGCTTTGTAGTGCAGGTTGGCCTCAAACTCCCCATGAGGATTACAAGTGGGCACCACCATGCCCATCTATAGCAATATTTTCTTTTTTTTTTTTTTTGGTGGCATCAGGGATTGAACTCATGACCTCGTGCTTGCCAGGCAGGTGTTTAGGGCACTGAGCTAGATCCCCGGCCCTTGTCTTTTTGACACAGAGTCTCACTATGCTGTTCAGGCTGGCCTTGAGCTCACTTTGTAGCCCAGGCTGATCTCGAACTCATAACAATCCTCCTGTCTCAGCCTCCCGAGTGTTGGGATTACAAATATGAGCCACCACACCTGGCTATGATATTTTCTTTTTATGTTATAAGATGCTAAGCACCTCAAAAATAGCTTAATACTCTTCAATGCCTCTCACTTTAAAAAATTATATATATATATATATATATATATATATATATATATATATTTGTCTTTTTGAGACAAGCTCTCTATATGCAATTCAGGCCAGCCTTGAACTCAAGGATCCCCCTGCCTCAGCCTCCCAAGTAGGTGGGATTATAGGTATATACCACCATGCCTGGCCAAAAAATAATTTATAAACCATTTTTAAAATAAAGCATTTTAAAAGTGTGTGTGTGTGTGTGTATATATATATATATATTTTTTTTTTTTTTTTGTGGCACCGAGGATCGAACTCACGACCTTGTGCTCGCCAGGCAGGTGCTTAGGCCGCTGAGTTACATCCCCAGCCCTATATAGGCATATCTATATATAGCCATATATACAGATTTTCTTTTATTTTTTATTTTTTTGGGGGGGTATCGAGAATCAAACTCATGACCTTGTGCTTGCCAGACAGGTGCTTTTGCCACTGAGTTATAGCTATATCCCTGGCCCCTAAAATGTATATTAAAGGAATCAGTAGTCTTAATTTCTTGGATATTAAAAAGAAAATGCTAGTAGTGGTGATAAAGTTCCTAAAATTGACAAAACAAAATATGTCATATTTATCTCACACCATCTTTAATTTAGTTTAGTAGTCCGCTAAATTAAGTAGACTGTTAAAAAAAAAAGTAGGTGGGAGGGACTATTTTTTGTGTGTTGGAAGAGAAAGTTGGTAAAGAAAAAAGATTGGACATAACTATCTGAATCAGTAGGCTTTGCCTGTATTTTCTAAGTTCTCTATTCAACACGTTTAGATTCAAAATCAAATTTCAAATGTTTGCATTGTTTTCATTTCCTTTTGACTTAAGCTGCCAAAGGAACCCTTCTCCAAACCTACAGTACCGATGCAATTAATTACTAAAAAGTATTTGTTGCAAGAGCTGGGCGTGGTGGTACACACCTGTAATGCCAGCACTCGGGAGGCTGAGACAGGAGGATCGTTGTGAGTTCGAGACCAGCCTGGGCTACAAAGTGAGCTCAAGGCCAGCCTGAACGGCATACTGAGACCCTGTCTCAAAAAGGTAAGGGCAGGGGATCTAGCTCAGCGGCCTAAGCGCCTGCCTGGCAAGCGCAAGGTCGTGAGTTCAATCACCAGTGCCGCAAAAAAACAAAAAACAACAACAAAAAAACCCCCACATATTTGTTGCAAAGAAAAATCTGTAGATAAAAATTATCTGGGGTCCTTTGACAGCTTCAAGTTATTTCTTCTCAAGACTGAGGGAAGGCCTTTTATCCTAAGATACAATTTTGATGAATGAAATATGTAACCATGAGTTTAATGAGTAGAAAACTCACAAAGATAAGGAAGGATTAGGATGACTTTAGTAAAACTGAAGAGTGCCCAAAACTCTTAAAGATTAAATTCACGTAGGGAGCACTATGCAATTATGCACTTAGGGAGGGGGAAATGTCCCAATGACCAAAGGGGAAGGATTACAGGGGTAAGGCCACTTCTTCCAAAAAAAAAGAGAAACTGAATAGAGATTACACATTTTTCAACATTTAAGCAGACACTGCAAATTTACTGAATTATCATCTGCAAGGTGAAAAAAAGTGGACCTCATAGACTTAAAATCCATGTTGAGGGAGTTTGGTTAGATAGAGTTTCTATACTGGAAGCATCATTTATCACTATATCTTAAGGAAGACTAAACTAAACACCTTCCTACAAGGTCTTAAAGACAAAAAGAATTAAACCCCTACCTAAAAGTGGAGCATGAAGTTCTCAAGCGTCTCTATAGCTACAGTCTCCATCATTTGATTTTTGCGATTTAACTTACGCAGCTGATATTGACCTATAGACAAAACACCTTGATTTTAAAAAGGGACCAAAACCCATGTTAAAGCAGTGACTCTTTGCCAGGAGTTTAATACAGTTTCTATTCCCACTATAACCAGGTCTGTGCAGGCCACCAGAGATGGTTTCTGTTTGCAGGACTGTGTTAGCCAAGCGCTCCCAGCACTGCTGTCCATGGTACTAAGGCAGGGAGCAGGGTGCTGAAGTGTACCAGCTTTGGAAGTTCCTGCGGTCACTGGAGGATAAGGTTCTTTGCTCTCACACTCTCTTTAATTGTAGACCCTGGTCAGGTCACTCAGTAATCCTAGACTTTTGTTTCTTCTTCAAAATAGAAGGAATAAACTATATGTCATCCCAGCAAAACTTCAGAGGATACTGGAAGAAACTGCTGCCTTTTCCCCTGCTATTCTTTTTGCTTCGTAGTTTAAAAAGATAGACTGCAAAGGCATGTTGTTGCCTTTATCTTATTTATATGAGACAAGAGGCATATCTGTATGTATCCTCCCAAACTGACCAGAGAACAAAATATAGCTTTAAAAGTCAAGTGTAATTACATTTACTGTACTTTACATGAAGTTACAGAAGTTACTATGGCAATTAGATAGGTTAAAAAAATAACAGGCAGAGTGTCTTGACATTACTTCTCAAGAATGACTGCAAATGCCCTCCATCAGTCTGCACTACTGATTCATTCTGTGATTTTTTGAGTGGAAGAGAAAAGAAAGTGAATTAGAATCAAAGCAAGAAAACAGTTTCTATCCATCTATGAGGGGAAATAAAACTGAAACTTGCCAAAGAGATATTAAAGCAATGTATTTAAACTTTACCAAAATGTCCTGGGAAACCACTATGTGGAATAAACTAAACAGTGCAATATCCTCAGAGCTGAAGAGTGTTCAGCAAGCCAGTTCTCTAAGGAGAATAAAGGCAGTTCTTTAAAGAAGACCACAAAAAGACAAATGATACATCTAACATCACGTAGGATACTTCATGGTGCATTCAGTTATGGAGCCTAACTAATGCTTGAGATTTCTTGAGTCAAGAGAATATGGTTCTACTAGCTGAGATAGGTTTCACGTTCCTTTTCTTTAGTATGTATCTGTGATCCATGATAATTACTCATCTTGGGGAAGTTTTATTTTATGATATATATCTTTTTCAGTACCAGGGATCAAACTCATGACCTTGCACTTGCCAGGCAGGCGCTTGTACCACTGAGCTAAATCCCCAGGCCTATTTTATAATATTTAAAAGAAAATAACAACAGGACAAGCTGGGTGAAGTGTGAGGCTACCAAAATCGATTGTTACCGTAGGTTTCAATTCCTGCCCTGTGCACCCAAGTGATAAGAGCTATGTCAATAAACAGATCCAGTCAGATGTAGAGCCAGAGAACTTGAGGAACCACAGCACAGCAGCCGTTCTGCCCTATTAGCCCATGCTGCAGCCTGTATCAACTTGGCAGGAGAAGGGAATGAACAGCTCATGAAGATGATGAAAACCAAGGGGCAGCTGTGGGTGTGTGCCCTTCTCTGGGAACCAGCACAGCAGTTAATGGGGCAGAGGGACAGGGAGAACCTAGAAGGAGAAGCAGGAAAAGGGATACAGAAATGAAGGGAAAGAGCACCTTTTTTCTTTCCTCACATTAGGAAAGAGGAGGCTCGTTTTTCATGATCTACTAGCACTCAGGCATGCAGGTGAGTGGCCAACTGCACAACTGCTTTAAGCTGCAGTTAGTCTGTACACAGTACGCATTAGCAGCATATTTTGGATTAAGGGACCTTAGGCTAACAAGCCTTTGGAGTGGATCTGACGTGGTATAGCAAGGAAATGGGACCGCTCCCATTCTGGCCCTACAGCAGGTTATACGCAGCCAGAAACATCAAGCAGCTTCCACTGGCTCCATGCTGGCTTTGCCCTTTCCAAACCTAGCAAGCTACATGAGAATGGCAGCTAGAACACAAAATTAGAGAATTTTTCCAGGTTTGAGAATATACGGGTTTTCAAACAATTTTATTTGAGTCATAATTTATAATCTGAAGTGCCTGGCACAAAAAAATTATAGGTATAATTTATAAACTAAGTACCTTGGAATGAGGTTTTGCAGAAGAGTTTTAATCTAACTGTGGTAAAGCAAGGCTGAGACCAGAGGCTTGGAATACACTTTGCCAGCAAATTAACAAAGACTCCCTGAGCTAGAGATGATGATGATGAGGATGAGGATGAGGATGAGGATGAGGATGAGTGGCAAACTGTAGTACAGCTGTAATCTACAGAATTATCTTGGCAGTAGCATCAGGCAACATAAAAAAGCTTACAAACATACCCACAGCTAAATACATATTTACTTACTCCAAGTAAGTGCAATTCCTCTAGGTAGATTAACTTCAGAATCTGGACAATATGTATAGGCACATTGGAAAGATTTCAGTATTAGTTCAAGCGATCTTTGTTATACTTTTTTTTTTTTAGACTAAAGACCAGAATCATCAAAGATGCCCTTTCTGGTTTTTTCCTAAGCAAACTTACACTAAAGCAAAAATAAATAGAATGAACACTTAGAAAAATCACAAGTCATGGCCATATTCATGCAAAATTTCATCATCATTTTTTTTTTCTAAAGCAAAGAATGAATACATGTCTTCTTTTTCTTCTAAAGCATTAGGAAGACAGTCTGTGACAGGGCTTTAAACCCACCACCAGGCAATATGACAGAAATGGTTCCAGAACTTACAATCTTCTTCTCACGTTTGCTATTGTGCTCTACTGGCATGCTGCTGCCATTGCTTCCTGAGGGGACAATGCAGCCAGGGTTATGTGCCTGAGATGGAGGCATGCTCTGCAAAGGTTAAGACACACAGATGCATCACACACAGCGACGATGACAGCCGAGATACATAGTAAGTACATGCACGTTAGAAAAGCAATGCCAACGTTTTACTACATGTGAGTAATTCAGCAGCCAATTCTGCAGGCCAGAATTAAACTACCAGTGAAATCTGACAGGACCACACAGATTCTGTGGCAAAAAGTATAATTAGTTTGATCCAAAAAATGAATAAATAAAAGCCTTTAATATTTTCAAAACACCTAGGGGACATCTCTTTCTCACTTAAAGACAAAAAAGTAGTCTGAAAAGCCCTCAACACAGGGCAGCAAAACAACAACAATAACAACAATAAAAAAAAAATCTGACCCTGGTCCCATGTGCTTGAGAAAGAGGTATCCAAGGGCAGGATCTGTGGAGTGACAACCCATGCATGTCTACATGTAGCATCTGACTCGAGAATGCAAACTACTCTCTGCAGACAGAGCAATTCCCTTCTGTTTTGCAGAGTGCAGATAATCAAGCATTTACCTCTTGGCTGAGAAGTGGTTTTGCTTCAAGAGCCATTCTTCTCTTATGTTCTTCTTTTACAGGCATGAGGGGTTTGAAAAACTTTGGTGGCTGAGGAGAGAATGCTTTAAAAGGGCTGACTGTTAAGGCATGAGGAGTCTCCGATGAACAACCTGAGAAAGACAAAAAGGCTTGAGTTTATAGGCCAAGCCCATAGAAGGCACACAGGAGGCAGGGTAGTAACCTAGGTGGCAGGAATATTTAGCATAACAATGAAATTCATATGCTAATATTTGGTTAAGCAGTAAAACCAATCTGGGCAAGCATAGAGATCTATAACGCCACAAAGTTGCTAAAGGTGTGAAAGAAATTAGAAAGCACAATGATTTCTACCCTCTTTTCAAAATTGAGCATGTGCACCACTTACCAGACCAACTTCAGCTCATGCGGATCTTCTATCTCTGAATCCTCAGAGCCCTTGTCATGTGGTGTGCGCATTTTGGCACTTCATCATTCAGTGTTTTATTTTCTGTATATCTTACTTTCATGGCTATATTTTAAGGTAGTAAATCGAGGCTCAAAAGTACACTCAGTGAATGAATTTTGTATATATTTTCTTGCCAGTGTCTTTTCCCCTCAGACCACCTGGCTGTAAAGGACTAAGAAAAGATAATTCTTTTTCATTTATTCTCATTTATTATCTTGTTTGGCCTCTTTCCCCCTATTTTCTTCCCAATTCCTAGTATAAAAGCACATAGTTGGTAAAATATGAAGTATAAGATAACAAAGCTGATTTATATTTCTAGAGAATGTTGTTCTCAAGGTACTAGGAGGTAATGATTTAGGTAATGATATTATCACTGATCAAACTCACTTCTGGTATAATTTTTTACCTGCTTTAAGAATCATCTACATGCTGTTAAAAATTCCTTTGAGTAGAAGAACATGCCAGAGGTGGATAGTCTTTTGGTACAGAGTAATGTAGCACAATTCATGTACATCTCAAAACTGACTTCAAACTCAGAATTTAATGTACAAAAAATGTTTTGGAAAATTAAAAGTAGTATATACAAAAAGCATACTATTATTATTTGTGATATGTTGACTACACAGCAAAAAAAGAGAAATAAAAAAAATCCAGTAAGTGAACATGATGTATTTTGGTTATAATGACAGTTTTGGATCATCTAGCTAACTGGAATTTCAGCTTTGTATCTCATTATGCGATAACCATTGAAGACTCTTTCCATGCTGTTCCTAAGTGATTACAGAGAAGTTATCACTGCAAAACAATCTCAGCACTACCTTCTTTGCTTCTTCGAGGTGAATCCCTGGGCAAAGTTCCATAACATGCTACATCTTGGTAACTGGAGCCGTAGTCCGACACGTCTAACTGGTTCTCTGGCCAACCCTACAAGTTAAGAATATGGGTCAACTGTCAGTAAGCCACTTGAGAATGGGGAAAGAAGCCCAGATTGGAGTTTCTTCTATTTTTTAGTGGCAGTGTATGTTTTTCTTTTCTTACTTATGAAATATTTCAAGAACATATTAGTGCTTTACTACAACATCTACTGTCTTACCCAAGGTACACCTAGAGTGAATAAATGTTAATATCTCATTGTATTTCCTTAAGACTTAATAAAATCATTACAAATATAGTGAAATGCACTTTTCAGTCCCTAGGTAGGCTGCTTCACCTTCCTCCCTCCCCAGAGGCAACTACTTTTATCAATGTAGTATAGATTCAAGGTAACTAGGTAATGTAAAGACTAAGCAGAAATATTTTGATCAGAGTAAAAAGGTTCCATTCTTAATTTTGCCTAGGTAGCAGCACAAGCTAAGGAAAATCAGGTGATGTGGTTACCTGAGATTTAAGTTTTTTTCTTTTTTTCTCTAAGGTACCGGGGATTGAACTCATGACCTTGCACTTGCCAGGCACGTGAGATTTAAGTTTTAAAAGGCATAAGGTTTTGGTGCACCAAGGGGAGAACACGATTATGTATGTGACCATTTTCTCTTGCTTTAACTTCTTAGGAGTTAGCTGACTCTAGGGAACAGATTGTAAACTTCTTGAAGGCATAATCAAAAAGTATAAGCATAGATTATGTTCAAAAAGTATAAGCATGGATTATGTTCTCAAGAATTTAGAATCCACTAATAACCTAGGCCTGCCCACAAGTACACACCTTATCATCTTCATCGAAGCCAGAAAGGTCTGGTCGACTGGAAGAGACCTATAAAAAATGAATAGTTTCATCAATTGGTCCATATATTTAATGTAATTTTCTTTTTATATAAAGAAATGTAATGCCACAGGCCTGCCTAAAGCCCCTTTAGTCTCAATTTGTAGTTTATTATTTCCATGCATATTTTATGTAATTATGTGTGTCCATGTGTATACACACACACACACACACAAATATAATTTTGCATATTCTTTCTTCATATAAGTGCTCTCTTACATCATTTTTTCCAGTGTATAATGATTTTTTTGTTCCATTATCCTATTGATGGATATCTAGGCTGCTTCTATTTTTTCTATTATGATGAAATACACGGTGTTGTCATCGTCTCTAGGCACCACTCTTGTTACATCCTATGATTACTGATATGTGTGTTATTTTCAGTGTCACTTAGGTCTAATCTGTGTAAGTATAAGACTCTCTTGCAGGCTTTTCCAACCTAAGACTCATGGGCCACTTGTCATCCTTTTCTTTTAAATTTTTAAATTTTTTTTTTTTTTTTTTTTTTGCAGCACCAGGGATTGAACTCATGACCTCATATTTGCCAGGCAGGCACTTAGGCCACTGAGCTAGATCCCTGCCCCCCCCTTAATGTTATAAAACATTTTAAAATAAAGGAAGATATATAACCCACACACATTAGCTATATTATATATATGACCAAGACGATTCCTCTTAACGCATCCCTGGTAAGCCAAAGGGTTGGACACTCTTGTGAGTACACATCTAGCGCACAGAATCTCCTGGCTATAGATAAGGTTTGTGTGCCTTCGATTCTGCTTTTCCATAGACTTCAGGGTAAGTTATAGAATCCTCCAAAAATAATCTATTGGGATTCTTTGGAAAAATGGTGGAGTGGTAAGCAGCAACAACTCTGCCTCTCTGAGACTCAGAACGCAGACACAGGAAAATAACAACCTCAGGAAGAAAGAAAACAGATCAACAGAAACTGGAAAGGAACTGATGGGAAAACTAAAAGCTACAGAAAAACTGAAGAGACAAAAGGCAGAGAAGGGAACAAAACAGGACTTTCTCCCTGTTCCCAGCTCGAGGCTCGTTGGAAAGGGAGACCAAACCCTGCAGAGACACAGTGAATCCTGGGGACTCCAGGAGGCCCCAGAGAGAAAGGCAGAGGTGTTGCTGCAATCTTCAGGGATGGCATGGGGTCCCTACAGATCCCACTGGAATCCTTCCACAGGCAACAGCTGGTATGTAATGCCAGCCCGGTGCCCGCCATATCCCCAGAGTACGTGGGATTGGGTGCCATTTGGGGAAGGGCTGAGTGTTTGAACTTAGGACTGAGAGCAGCCACAGAATGGCTTCACTTCAGTGTTACCCCCCACAGTGCCTGGGGAAGGGATGGCCACAGGAGACGAGGCAGTCAGGGAGTGGGCTGGGAAGAGAAGCCCCTAAGGTTTTGAGCCTGAAAGGACAGAGCTCCCCACTCCCACCATGGCCACAGGCCAAACCCAGCCAGAGCTGCTCTGGATTTCAAAGCCTTGGCGCTGGGCCTCCAATCTACTGCCTGCTGGTGCCTGTATCGAGCAAGGATCTGGGGTCTGACCGCCTTCTTTATCTGTCAGTGTAAGCAGGGACATGTCTTGACTTGGACACTGCCATAGCCTGGGAAAAGCAGGGGGACCTCAGGAAAAAAAACGAGAATTACTACACCCCTGGAAGAAAACTGCTTTAAAATCAAAGGGAAATTTCTTTTGCCTTTTCCTCTTCTCCATTAGTTTATTGGGTCTTGGGGAATTTTCTTTGTCCTTTTTCCTTGCTCCCCCTGCCCCAATTCTTTTAGTTTTTTCTTTGATTTCCTCTTCTTCCTTCTAACTTTTTCCCTTAGTTTTTTTCTTATTCTCTATATTATTTCTTTTTGCTTTTACCTTCTTCTTCATCTCAGTTTTTTTTTTTTTTGGTGCCTTCATCTAATTTTATAAATATCCTTCTATTCCCCAATAGTAACACTTATACCATTTCTATCAGGTCCTACAGTTCAAGATTTCAAATTTTTCTTCTTGCATTCCCCAATTCCCAACACATTATATCTTTGATAACATAACCATTGAACTTTGTTACTCTTTAGATAGTTAACTATAAAATTACTGTTGAATTCTTTTCTACCACTAGCAGAGATACAGCTGTTGCATTTAGTACATATTAATTATAAGTTAGTATGTGGGTTGTTTTAGTGCTTATACTATAACTGTGAATTTCTTCTGTAGAGTTAAAAGTGGTTCTTATGGTATGTTAACATCCAATTTGCCTTGGATGATACTACTCTAGCTGATTTGCAGTTGCATAACTGTTGCTATCAATGGGTTTCCTCTGTCAGCCACCACTTGGATTACCTATGTGACATTAACAATACTGGGATACATTTCCAGAGAATTTGGGGGTGAGCATTCTCTCTTCTGTATGGTTTTGTTTTGAGACAAGGTCTCACTGTGTAGTTCAGGCTAGCCTAGAGCTCACTATGTAGTTATGGCTGGCCTGGAACTCATGGTGATTCTACTGCCTCGGCCTTCTGAGAGCTGGGATAACAGATGTGCACCACCAGGCCTGGCTATCCCCTCCCAAATTAACCATGGTTGGCTTTTGGGGCAGAGGCAAAAGACAATAGTCACACCCAAAGTACATCACTGAAAAATGACTGACTAAAGAGCTCTCTGCACTAACAACAAAGACTTTCCATTTTAAATGCCAACAAACCTCAGTCTAAAACAAAACAAAACAAAACAAAACATAGAAATATGAGAAGGCAAGGCAACAAAATGCATCCCCAAACTGTCAACTCCCACAAAGTCACTCAGGGGGCATCAATGGGATGACTACCCAAAGCCACACACCCTAATTACTTGAAAGAATTAACAATGGAGCTTAGAAAACAGATCAAAAAAGTGCTCACAGAAGATATAACTAAACAGATAAAGAAGTAATCAAAATGACCAAGGAGTTCTCAGAAGACACTAATAAAAAAACTCGCTGAGCTAAGGTATGGGGAGTGGCTGAAGCTGGAGATCAAAGACACCAGCTGGGATGGAGCAAGGCCCTTACGAGAACTGAGTGCCTGAGGTGAGCCATGTGAACAAGCTGCTCCAGCTTGGAGACCATGAGACACCCTGAGGACACCATGTGAACAGGTTGCTAGGCAGAGGGGTGTCACGTGACACCAACCTGTCAATTTTTTTTTTTTTTTTGTCTTTTTGAGACAGGGTCTCACTATGCAGTTCAGGGTGGCCTTGGGCTCGTTTTGTAGCCCAGGCTGGTCTCAAACTTGCATCAATTCTCCTGCCTCAGCCTCCCGAGTACTGGGATTACAGGCGTGTGCCACCATGCCCCGCTGACCTGTCAACTGTATAAACAAACGTACAGCGGTCCATGAGCAGTTCCTTTCCTCCCATCCAGAGAGAGGGCTCCACCTGGCCTCAGCTTTCTGTATTCTGACTCTTATCTTTATTTCTCCATCCTCCTACTGTCCTTTCCCCTGGGAACTTCCACAGCACTAAAGAAAATGATAGAAAACATGAATGACCAGTTTAGCAAAGAGAGTCCATGAAAAGGTTTCAAGCAGAAATTCAGGATATTAAAAATTACATTGAAAGTATGGACAGCAGAAGCAACTGGTGTGAGGACAGAATTTCAGAATTAGAAGACAAAGATGCCTTCAAAGACCAACTGCTCAAAGATACCTTAAAAACAAGAGAACATGAAAAATGGATCCACTAGCTGTTGGACAATGTAAAGAACATTACTCTAAGAGTAACTGGAATAAATGAAAAATCAGAAG
>RJWT010040771.1:0-12439 GCA_004365215.1 Cuniculus paca
ACTGTTGCTGGGCCTCTGACCTTAAAGGGGTAGACTTCATTATACTTTGTCGCTTGCAATCCAATTTCCCAGGGCTTATCTCAGTTCATTCAGGTCTCTACTCTGAGTGCCTATTGTCCCTTACGTCTTGATCTCAGGACCAAGAATGTTTTTTTCACTTACCTCAGTCACTCAAAGAAGGAATGAGATGCAGAAGTGACTGTCAGGGTTAGTAGTCAGGAAATCTTTAGATGCCCAGGATAAATAGGAACATCATCATCTTCTTTAACAACTCATTATGTGGGTTATTGTCTTCAGCATCATTCTCAATAGTAACTCATCCATTATTTTATTTATTTTTTAAAAGCATACTATACAATTATTGAAAAATATATGAAAGGTAAAAACAAAAAAAGAAATGAAGAGGGAAAGGAGATGGGGAAGGAAGAAAGGAAGAATGGAAGGAAGGAAGGAAGGAAGGAAATACCAAGAGTAACCATATAAACTATATTGCTCTCTTCCCTCCTTTTGAGACAGGATTTTTCTATATAGCCAGGATGACTTCACAATTTTTATGTTGCCTAAGCTCACTGTCTTGGTTACTTTTTTGTCGTTGCTGAGACAAACACCTGACACCAAAGTGAAGCAAAGAAAGGTTTATTTAGCTTACAGTTCTGGAGATTTCAGTCCATAATCAGCTGGCTCCAAAGCATGGCACTGGGGCAACACTTCAAGGCAGCAGCCAGAGCAAAAGAGAGGGAAAAAGGGCAAGCCTCTTCTCCGCCCTTACATTGTACATTGGCCACCCCCTCTTCAGGGTGGGTGTAACACTCACAAAATGTCCTTGCCCTCCTTTGCACAGGATGAGGATATTTGCAAAGTAAGAACCCTGGCTTCCTGCTGAGTCTCTCAGTTGAACTTCTAAACTGCTCAAGTTGATACAATGTATTAACCATAAGACTCACTTAAAACTCATAATTTTTCCTCCCTCAGCCTTCCCAGGGCTGGTATTTCTGTGTGTGCCACTGTGCCCAGATAAGTTCTGTTGTTCCTTGAAACCGCATAGAAATAGTAAATTCAATTTCTAAACAGCTTGTTCCACATTTCAGCATCTGATTGTTTCTTATAACGCCTAGGTTTGACATTCTGTAGCTTTTGTCCTTGCAACATGTCTGATTTTCACCTTTTCTGATATTTAAAGTAGATATCATACCCCTGGGTCTTCTTGCTTTTTTAGAGAAAAAAGAATGGGGAATTTATATAGCATTTACACGGGCATGTTTTTCGTATATTTTAGCAAGAAGTGTATATTAGTAGTAATATTGGTAATAGTATGATGCTCCGAAGTATTTCTTCTTTGAATTAGGGTGAGAACTTCAGGCATATTCCCAACAGAGATGAAAAAATAAGTTTAACTGAAGAACATTGAGTGATCTTGATTCATCTTTCATGAAACTTTCCAGAGCATTCAACTTTGGATCTTTGTTTTTGTTTTTTTGTTTTTTTTTTTTTTTAACTCTGTAAGTATTTGCTTCTAACAAAAAGGAGAATAGGTAAAGGAATGCAGATAGATGAATAGTGGAGATTATAAATTAAGAGATACAGTAAGTTTATTAGTTGATAACAAAAAGACATTCAGGTTTCCTTAGGGTTCAAAATGGTGATTTTGAGGCAGATTCTGAACAGTGTGTATACTTCATATTTAAAGTTACCTGAATAATATGCAAACCTTGGGCTCTGATCAGAGAAAAAAATAAAAGAAGGCTTATTCATCAAATAGATACATATCCATTTATCCTTAAATTGGACATTGCAAGTAACATTATAAATTCAATGATAGTGGTGGCAGGAAGCTTTTTCAAATTTATATACCAAGTACTGAAGTACCAGAGACACAACGTTCTTCAACCAAGCTTATTCTTTCATCTCTGTTGGGAAAACGTCTGATATTTTCACCTAACTCAAAGAATAAATACTTCAGAGGATCTTACTGTTACTGATAATCCTATTAATATATACTTCTTGCTAAAATGTATCAAAAGCATGCCCATGTAAATGTTGTATAAATTCCCCATTGTTTTTGCTTAAATTTGCATTTAGTTCAAAATATATTAAGTGATAAAGATTCATGCGCTCAATGGAACTTTCGTGTTAATTTTAATATTATATGAGCTATAAGGGAACTATGTAGTAATTCATTTTTTATTAAGAACATCAATTCAAGAAAAAATTATATCATCACAGGTGATAATATGAAGAACCGTTTGTATGCATTTCATTTCCTGGATTTTCTCTAAATCTATTTCTGCACAATTCTCTGATCTCTTCTTGTTTGAAATGTTAGTCTGATAATGTATGCATATCTGTAAAATTAAAATTGTCTGATTTTATATAGGAATCTAAATATTATAACTTGAGTTTGAAAGGAAGATGGGGAATTAAAATTTCTTGAAACTTGATGCCATTAAAATAAAAGAAGACTGTCACACTATATAAATATTTTATAGTGTTACAGAAACATTACTAGAGTGATACAGATGACAGACTCTACCAATAAAAAGATTACTCTCTTCTTGGGTTCATTCATCCCATTTGTAAAACTAGTAACTTTGCAGTGGTTCTTAAAACTCTCAGGGAACTAAAATATTCAGGAAAGCTTCTGAAAGATAGTTTCCTGATTATTCTTCCAGAATAGTGAAGGGGATGATATGCACAGTGTGTATTTGTATACAGGAATATAGTTGAATGTAGAGGAAGGTAAATATTAATTTTATTGTTTCCTTAAGCAATTCTGATACAGCTGGTTTTTCAGAATAGATTACACTTGAAATTTTTCTCAGTTTTAGAATTCCTTTTACCCTTCAAAATCATGGACCTTCTATAAATTAGGAAATATTGTATAGTGATGATGTTTCCATGGTTCCTTTGTGTGTACCACCACAATAATCTAATAGTCAAGGAAAAACAAGCAGAAGTACAACTCGACATCAGGGTAGAGGTCATGGCTTTTCTGATAACTTGCATTACATTAGTCTCAGCAACTCTTTCTTCACAAGGTGTGGTTTTTATTCTAGGAATGAAAATTAATGATTCTTTCTCTCAAATGTAAGTGTTTTCCCGAGGTATTTTGCCAAGGAATACATTTTTCATAAGTTAAACTTGTTAATTGTTTTGGGAACTAGAGTTTGTGAAGAACTCAGGGATGCTAGTGTTCTTAAAAGGCAACCATACTATCAAAAAAGAAAGCAGGCTGGCATGATTACGCCAACATTATATTTTTTAAAAATTCTACATGTAAGTGAATATGATAAGATAATGCATTATTTTTCTCTCACTGTCTACTTCATTTCACTTAATATAATGGGCTCCAGTTTCATTCATACTGTTGCAAAAGGTAAGATATTTTTAAAGGCTCAATTATGTCCCATGGATAGATTCTGTGATTGTTTACTTATCTTAGTATTGTGTATAATGGTGCAGTGACTAGGTGAGTGCATACATGTCTACCTGGTGTTGACTTCATTGGGCTTGGATTCGCATCCAGTAGAGTTATTGATTGGTAATGTATTGGTTCTATTTTTAATTTTTTGAGAAATATCACTATTTTTCCATTATAGCCATAACTGTTCACATCACCAGTAAAAGTATACAAACTTTCTTCTTTTCATACTCTCACCTACACTTGATATTTTGTCTTTTTGATGATAACATAGTCATCTGAATACAGCTGAGGTGATATTTTACTCTAGTTTTTATTTGCATTTCCCTACTGTCTACTGATGTTAAAGACGTTTTCATATTTTTATATCCTTTTTGGAAACATATCTATTAATGTTTTTTGTTTATGTTTTAATCAAGTATTGTTTTTTTTTGCTATAGATTTGTGTGAATATCTTAGATACTTTGAATGCTAACTTATTAGAGATGCATGGCATGCAAGTTGTTTTTTCATTTTGTTTATTTTTTTTTCTTTTGTTCAGGAAAAAGTTTTAATTTGTTATGCCTCTTACCTGTTTTTACTTTGTTGCATGAGCTTTTCATGTAATACCCCAAAAAATCATTGCCAAAACCACTATTAAGGAATTTTCTCTTATATTTTCTTCTAGCAATTTTATGGTTTGAGTTTATTTTTAAATATTAATAAATTTTGAGTTCATATTTTGTGAGAGTTCAACATTTTCCTTCATCTTGTGACTATGTGGTTTTCCAGACATGTTTTTTTAAAATAGCATCCTTTACCCATTATTATAGTTTGTGTCTAGATGGCCCCTCAAAACCTCATGCAGTCATGGAGTGCAGACCTTTTAGAGGTGGCTGAATCTGAAGTTTGTGCTTGATTCATGTCCTATGCCAGGATTAAGGGAATGAGTACTATCTATATTTGCCCTAGGTTGGGTGGCCTGCGTACAATATAACAAACAGAAAGAGGCTTTTCCCTGCACTTTCTCCCTTGCTACTTTTGCTGTCTCCTGCCTGCCATGAATTACTGTCCTTTGTGAAGCCACCCAGACTGGGAACCAGCTGAATATGGACTGAAATCTTTACAAATTGTGAGCTAAATAAACCTTTCCCCTTTTCAATTTGGGTATTGGGTATTTTGTCTTAGCAACAAGAGAAAAGTAACTATGGCACCCATTTTGTGTCTTACCGTTGCCTTCATGGAGAATTAATTGACCACATATGCTTGAGTTTATTTCTAGGTTCTCTATTCTATTTCATTATTCTGTGTGTTTGTTTTTATGCTAGATAGGTATTATTCTTCTGTTGATGTTATGAAGTGTATCTTGATGAAAGGAGTCACTCAGCCAGAAACAAAAACCAGATAGGTACTCAAATCTCTGGCTTTAATGAATCTTATTTTGGTTTGGATTATTACCTGGATTTCAAACACTTCATTATTCTTCACCTGTATAATTCGTATCAATGACTTAAGTTCCCTTAATATTAAATATTTGATTTTAACATAGAGTTAATAGCACATATCTTGCTGTAAAGTTGTAAAAGTATATTAAATGAGAAAAGTGTTCCTTGTCCAAAATCTGAACAGCAATTTACAAACACCTACCCTTTTTCTGCACCACATTCACAGGCTACATTTCCTAGTTTGGTCTTTACCATTGGCAAGTGGTAAATTACTGAAGCACATAGTCATCACATTATCTGGGATAGGGAGTTCAGTCAGACAGGCTGGAAGGCTTACACAGGGTGCATGTTTTCCTTCCTATAGTAGTCTCACTGAGTGAGGGAATTGACTTGGATAAGACCAAGTGGGAAGCCATTTGCATATCCAGCGTTTAGGCAAAGGCTGTCTCAAATTTATGCCCTGAAGAAAGCAAGCTTATGTGTCTCTCTGGTTCCTAACCATATATTTTATATAAACATATTGAAATTGTGGGGCAAGGAGTCTCTTTCAACCACATATACCCTAATTTCTAGCACTGCTTTTACAAGAAAATATGAATTCTGCCTTCGTAGATTGAGAACTCAATTTGGCGATGATTAGCTCCTTAGTAGTGGCATCTGGAAATAGACCCATTGTAAGAGAGAAAGAAATGAGTTTGATGCCCCTGATGAATATTTTCAATGACCCACTTTTTCTCATTCCCCAAAGATCCCCCATTTTTTGTATGAAAAGATGGGTTTCTAAAGGAATACGAACATAATTTGGAGGGCTAATCTCAGTGTGATTCTATACCAAGTGTTTCTCTTCTCCTTCACTGGTTTTTCTCAAGGCAAGGTCCCATGTAACCACATAATATTTTTGCAGTCAGTGTAGAAAGTTTTAAAAATTTACAGCATTAATGGCTTATAAGAATGTGCACAACTAATTATTTATTCATCAAAAAATGTGAAGAATATGTTTGAAATGCAGTCTCAATGGCCAAGGTAGCAATGAAAGTGTTCCTCATACACCTGCAATTTGGAGAGCACCAAGAATGATACTGAGTTTAGGAAAAAAAAATGAGAGAAAATGTAAATTTAGGACTCACTCAAAAAATGTGACACAGGAAAGAAAAAGACTGAGGGCTAAGGTGGTTAGCAGGGGTTATCAAATTAACATTTATTTAGCACTAAGCATTTTTTTCCCTCATTTAATTCTCAGAGTAAGGGAAAGTGATAAGCATCATTAGCATCCATTTTACATTTAAACAAACTTAAGCTCAGAGTTTGAGGATCTTGCTCCAAGTGTCACAGCTGGTAAGATTCAAGATTCTCACTTCACTGAAAGTTTATAATAAGTGAATAATTTTGCATCAGTGCTGGTACTGTTTACATATTCTCCAGCCTCCTCTTACTATGTTGTAGCACAAGGTCTTTAAATATTAATTCACTTAGAAAACCAAATACAGTGTCTTTTACTCTGTAGGCAATCAATAACCATGAGTTATAGTAATGTTTCTTGAAGTAGTCGAATTGACTACTACTTCATTGTTCATCCTTAACCTTAGAGAGATCCAGTACTTGTATTTTAAAGATTTATGCACTTGAGGAACAAAAGACTTTGTTTAGAGCAGGAAGAAGGAATGAAGATGGACTGGTGGAAGGGAGAGGAAAAGAAAGTTGGAAATCAGACAGTTGTAGACTAATAGTGTCTATTGCTATGTAGATAATTACTTAATTTAAATTCAGCGTTTTTCCTAGTGACTATTCTACTGAAGTGACAGGAGAGCAATAGTAATAACATCTACTTGAGTACCGTAGCACCATGACAGTAATAGAACAGAAAAGTAAGAGAAGGGAAGTCAAATACACTGAGTTGACAGAAAGCAAAATGCACTTATAAGTATATTTTCAAATATATTTATGCTCTAAATTTTAGTGTTAGTTTGTGTTATCACAGATTCAGTGATGTCATTTACAGTGCTTTTTATTCTTATCATTCCTTCTTCCTTCTTTACTGCTTTCTACTCATTATTATCTTCCTCTTCCTTTATTAAAGTCCTTTTCTCAAAAACTTCATGCCTGTACCTTTTACACATCTTTCAAATTTGTATTTATTCATGGAATGCAAACATTTTTGGAGCCAGTGACAGATCTATGGATTCATTTGAACAGCCTGTCCAACTTACAGTCTAGTCTCAGTCAATGGTTTTTGTGAACTTATGAATGTCAGTTAATTACTTAAAAATTAAAGGAATATGTTACTCTTGTGAGGAAGGACTTCATTCTCATGAGTCTGGAGATTCTAACATAGCATTATTTTTAGGGATGGTGTCAATTTAGCCAACTCAAGGACAAATGAATATGATGATGTCATATACACATACTGACTTTAAAATAATACTCAGTAAGACATTAAAATGTACAGTGCTCTTGGTTTTTATTTTTATTTTTGTTTTTGTTTTTTGAGACAGGGTCTCCTGGTAATTCAAGCTGACCTTGAACTCACTACGTAGCCCAGGCCAGTCTTGAATTCATAGCAATCCTCCTGCCTCAGCCTCCCGACTACTGAGACTACAGGCATGTGCCATCACACCCAACTTTCTCTCAGATTTATTTATTTATTTATTTATTTATTTATTTATTTATTTATTGGAACCAGGAATCAAACTGAGGACCTCGTGCTTGCCAGACAAATGCTGTGCTACTGAGCTATATTCCTGGCCCTTCCCTCTCAGTTTTAGATATGAGAAAATGTTAAAATTGAACTCACAGAATTGTGAAATAGCTATTACTTTTAATCATAGACATTGCTCATTCTTTTACAAACACTATTATTTACAGCATAGTTAGTGCTTGACATGTGCAAAAACACTCAATAATTGTAGCTTGCAATTTTCACAAAATGTAATGAATACATGATATGTCAAGTCATAGGCTTGGGTTCTGTAGCAAAATGTGACTGAAGCCAAGATCAGTGATAATTTCTGTTATAAAAACCAACAAAAATTGTGAGTATTCAATACCTAGAATTTCCCTCAAGGAAGATGCAAAGGCCTATAGGCGGGAAGGACCCTAATGCATAATTTCATGGGATACCTCTTTTTGTTGCAAAAACGTTTAAATGAGCCACTCTTTGTAGACTAGTTATAACTCGAGTGGGGCTAAACTCTGAGCTCCAATTTAAGCCACACTTTCAGTCGGGCTGGGAGACATGCTGTCTTTGGCTTTCATGTTCCCGATGGCTGCCGTAGGGTTGGAGTAGTCAAGTTTGAGTAGAGTATAATTTATAATGCAAAACACAGCACAAACAATCAGAAGCAGACCAGATCTCACCAGCCTGCTCTGTGTGACATGAGAACATGTGGAGGAATGAAGTGTTCATAATTATGAATAGCAGCTATATTACCATAACTACATTATTCATGGCTTCAAATGGAAATGCTGTCTGAAAATTCCGTGCCAATGATTTTTTTCATTTTTAAACAATAATAATTTCTCTTGCTCATTGTTTAACGTTCAACAGTGCTTCAGAATTCTGAGATGGAGGATTTCTTTGTGATTTCTAAATGTCACACATTGGTTTGGACACAAACAACAGGTAAAATAAAACAAGAGACTTTAGAGAGGGAATGCAGGCCAAGAGGAGGGACTGGCAGGCAATTAGACCCTCGTCCACCCAGAGTGAGGAAATGGGATGCTGATTGCTGCACTCAAGTGCTCTTTCACCCTTGGGTGCCAGGGCAAGAATGGGTCAGCAGAAATTCAGTCTGTCAACAAGACTGCCTCATTGTCTGGACTGCAATTTCTACTTAATGCATTTAGAGTAACTTAGGGAAAGCAGTTTCCTGATCTGGAAGGCTTTAAATTTTTAACAAAAATAAAAGAGATACATGCACAATTTAAGGGAAAAAGGGGGGGGGAGAGAAAAAATATTCCCACTCCTTTGGAATTGAACATGCAGAAAATAATTTACATGTATTATTTCATTTTACTCTAAACGTAGAAATGGATTGACTTATGTTGTAGGCAGTATTACATCCATGATAAATAAAGGAAAGTACCCAGAGATTACAGTGTTGCCTGAGGCCAGCCAAAAAGATTCATGGCTGATACAAGCAGAACTGAAAAACAGAAGCTTTTAACTTTAGTCTTTGCAAAAGGCCTTGTGAAAAGTTAAGTGTTTTACTAGTAAATTCTGTGGTAGAAGTTATTTTATCTGTGTAAAAGCCATCTACAAAACAGATAGACATAAACTAACATTAGCCTTGTAAAATTAGTTGGATTAAATAAAATTATGCCATTCAATGACTCTCTGCAGAACCCAACTCTAAGGAAATCCTCACTAAGTCCTCATTTATGTCACAGGATGATGAAAGATGAGTTAGAAATGTGTAACATATAGATATATACAAAAAGTTATTCAGATTGCATTATACACATACATATGTGGGTATATGTGATACAAAAAATATCAATCACATTCAAACATGAAAAGATTAATGTGATGGTTCCCTCCCTACTTACCATCATTTCACTTTAATAGTTTAATCAACTTTTCCAATCATACTTATTTATGTTACCAATTTCTCTGACCGATAGATCACTATGAAGTCAATTCCAGCCATCCTATGCTTTTCTTCATACATATTTCAGCATCTCTGGAAAGACAATGAATCTTTACAAAAGCATAACACAATACCATTATCACACTTAAAGTGATTAAAAGTGGGATTTCTTTGTATCATCAAACATCCATGGTCTATTTGTTTTCTATTTATCTCATAAAGCTATGTTCATGTGTTTCTCTCTCTCTGTTGTTTGAATTAAGAACTAATGTGCATACATTAATATTTGTACCTGTGAGTCCCTTTGTCTCTTAAGTATCATTTTATCTATCTCACCCCATGTCAGGCACCACATGCACAAATTTCATTTTGTTGTTGAGACTTTGGCTAATGGCTTATCTGTGTTGTTGTTTAATAACTCATTACTTGCAGCAAAGTAAAGGATTACAAATATGCAAGGTAAGTAGGTTGGTATGTGTGTAAGTAGACCGGTAAGATTGTATCGTAAATAGTGCTGTGTGTAACATTCAGCAAGCTCATAATGTTTACTTGTATCTATTTTTCTGATGTTGACAGCTATTCATCTTAGTCTATATTTGTTACTGTATAGGAGGCTGAAACTCTTTTATAATCAAGAATAATGGTTAGTTTGAAGGAAAAAAGTCTTTGACAGGTAGTCTTAGACAATTTCACATCATCTTGGGATGAAAACCAGGAGTCAGAACTTTCATAAACCACTAAACAGTAGTTTAGGCATCTGGACCAATTTACACCAGCCTAATAGTTCCTGTCTTGCATGTATTAGTGTAGGCAGACAGATATTACGTTAGGATACAGTTGCAGGTATAAATGGAACAGCCACTCTTCCTATCCTCTAATAATTTCTAACCCAATATTGAGCAAAATTGTGCCTGGCAAAACTAAGACTTTTCCACACTCTAAGCTTACAATTTCTCACTATCATTTACAATATTCTTTATGAAAACATAAAAGTGTTCAGTTGTTTTTCCTATTTATAATGAATACAGTAGAAAAATAAACATATACTAGTAACAGGAATGATAATGATATGAAGCAGAAGCAGAAGTGGAAGCGGAAATGGAAGAAGGGAGAGGAGGGGAGGAGGGATGTTCTCAAGTCTCACTTGACCAGAATAAGTGCAGTTTTCATTTTTTTTTTTTTTTTTTTTTTTTGCGCTTAGGCCACTGAGCTAGTTCTCCGGCCCTTGTCTTTTTGAGACAGGGTTTCACTATGCCGTTCAGGCTGGCCTTGAGCTCACTTTGTAGCCCAGGCTGGTCTCAAACTTGCAACGATCCTCCTGTCTCAGCCTCCTGAGTGCTGGGATTATAGGCGTGAGCCACCATACCCGGCTGCAGTTTTCTTGCAAACATTACCCATACAAATAAATAATTAGAGACAAAATGAAATCAAAATTATAGCAGAGTGTTCAACAAGAGATAGAGTGATAAATTTGCAGATTTTATGTCTTTGACCTTTGAATGAAAAAAACAGGCCTTGTCTAAAGAGATAGACTTAGAAATTCACCCTGGTGCTTGTCTCCAGGGATTCATTCACTTATGCAAATTTATGCCAGGTAGACCTCTGCTTTACAGGGAATGTATAAAGAGAACCTTTGTATAGCTTATCAAAGTCCTCCCTCTTTGGCATATTGAAATGTGAGAAGAGACAATAATTTGCATAAGATGTGCAATGTTTTTCTTTTGTTTTATGTTTATTTAGGTGGGTAGGTGAATTCTGAGCAGCAGACCTCCATCTCTTTCCCAAGTAAAGAGGTGAATCAAGGAAAACCAGCTTAACCCCAAACAAGACAGCAGATACAAGCCAAAAGGCTTCTGAAATGGCCAGGAGTCGTCTACGGAAGAGGGATGGCATCATGGGGTGTGGCTTGTGCAGTCACACAGGACCCTGGTGTTATAAATGACCCTTACCTGCTTTAATTGTGCTCCTAAAATTCTTAATAGTTTCTAACGGTTCTGTCTTTTTCTTTTGTACTGGATCATGTAAATTAGTTGATTCTGGGAGAGAAAGATTTGATCAGTAGGCTGGTTTAGTCAAGGAGAGAGAAGCTGTATCATTCTGAGCAGTATATAAGAGGTAGGAAAAGCACTTTTTCTGTGAACATCTTGCCCCCTGGAGATGGTGATAATGTTGATGTCTGCATGACAAAAGGATGACAATAGCAGAGATTCTTACATACAAACAAGGAGGCTACAAAAATCTACTTTCACCTTCCTGAAGAAAATTCAAAGGAATTCTTTTTTTTTGCCTGCCTCTGGAAAGCTAAGTCAGTGAAAGTCCTTTAATTTGGAACTAGGAGCACTGGGTCCAGTCATTCAACATTACACAAAAATGTAATGGTGCCATTCATCCATAATTTCAATTTCCGCAGCTTTAGGTACCTGTGTTTCTCATAAATTCACTGTAGTGTCATGAGGGGAGGAGGGAGCAAAAGAGTGAAAGGGAGAGGGAGAGAGAAAGAGAGAGAGCAACTATATTTCTATAATTTTTATTACTTTTTTTGTTCTTAGAGTTTTGTATTTGAAAATGAAAAAAGAAGCCGGGCATGGTGGCTCACGCCTGTAATCCCAGCACTCGGGAGGCTGAGACAGGTGGATCATTGTGAGTTTGAGACCAGCCTGGGCTACAAAGTTAGCTCAAGGCCAGCCTGAACAGCATAGTGAGACCCTGTCTCAAAAACACCAGGGCCAGGGATCTAGCTCAGCGGCCTAAGCGCCTGCCTGGCAAGCACAAGGTCATGAGTTCAATCCCCAGTGCAAAAAAAAAAAAAAAAAAAAAAAAGAAAAAAGAATAAAAACAATGATACAGAATTTCAAAACAATATAATAGAAGATTAACAATGGTTAATATATTGCATATTGTTATCTTCAAAGTAGTTGCTCAGATTATAAGATATAGACATGAAAAAATGATCAAACAATGAAAGTACAAACTGTTCTTTTTGATGAACTAATGGAGATTAGTAGTATAAT
>RJWT010040772.1:0-12440 GCA_004365215.1 Cuniculus paca
ACCTATAAAGGAAAACTCATCAGAATCACGGCAAACTTCTCAACACAAACCATCAAGTCAAGAAGAGGCTGGAGTGAAGTATTGCAAGTCCTGAAAGAAAACAGCTTCCAACCCAGACTGATGTACCCTGTAAAACTTTCTTTCAAAATTAATGGAGAAACAAATACTTCCATGACAAAGAACAACTCAAGGAATTCATGACCACCAAACCAACCCTACAGAGAATACTAAAGGACATTCTAGAGAGAGAAAAAAAGGATCATGGTCCCAGGAACAACAGCAGAGGGGGACCATCAAGTGGGGCCAGTCAATTGAATGGAGAGGAAAAATAAGGAACCAATGGCGGAAAATAGCATGGCAGAGACAATGCAGTGCAAGAGGACCTCAATGCACCAATAGAAAGAGACACAGGCAGAGTAGATCAGGAGACAGGATCCATTAACATGCTTTATAAAAGAAACACATTTAACTAGAAAGAAAACTCATAGACTGAAAGTCAAAGAAGAGAGAACAATGCCCTATGTGACAGAGCCAGAAGTAAAGTAAGGGTATCCTGCCCATTAATTGCAGAATGGACAAGAAAGAGATGGTATTTCGTGTGGTGGACACCCACTCAGCTATAAAGGAAGATAATCTCAAGGCTCTTGTAGGTGGATAGAGACAACTGGCAATCATACTGATGGATGAAATGGTTCAGAGTCACATGGGTGAATTTTGTGTTGCCTCTCTAGTATAACAAACTAAAGGAGTTTGTGGGATCCAAAATGCACAATACATACTGGGAAACTCAAAGGGGAGGAACTATCAAAGAAGGGAAGGAAGTGGTCACTGTTTATCTACTATCATGATTTGAAACTCATATTGTCTTCATTGTTCTGATTAGTTTCATTTTATTCTGATTTGTTTGATTTTATCATACTTGATGGCATGGACAGCTATTTCAAAGATAACAAAATATATAATTGCAGCCATTGAGGGTGTCCAATTATCTTGTTTGGAAACCCTGTATTGCTTTCATTGTTTTGTTTTGATTGATTTTACTCTATTCTGTGCTGTTTGATTGTAGTATGTCTGAAAGTGTAGGCAACTATCTTGAAGATAACAAACATGGTAGCCACTGCTGTTCTATTAGTATATTGAACTGGTATTGCTTACATTTTTCTGCCTTGTTTGTCTTGTTTTGTTTTGTTTTCACTGTTTTATTTTGTTTGATTTTACTCATCCCTTATGGTACAGGCAGTTATATTGCAGGTAACAAGAGGCATCATGGTAGCCATTATCGATTGCTTTTTACCCTGTTTAGAAGTCATGTACCATGTTTATTGTTTTGTTGTGGTTGACTCTACTCTGTTTTGTTTTGTTTTATTATGTTTTGTTTGTTTGTTTGTTTGTTTGTTTAAAAAAAAAAGGAAAGAAAAATCCATTATCGAGGCAGAGCCAGGCAGTTTCTTGCTAGGTCCTTTAAATCTAGGACCTTCCTTGACTTCCAGTCAGCAAGGACAAAGCTTGAGAAATTTGGAGACACCTGCTGTTCCCTTGTGAGCCGTTCTCTCTGTGGCACAGTGGGCTTTGCGTAAATGATTCCTTACATAGCTCACTTTTCCTACTCCTTCGAATTTTTTTTTTTTTGGCACCGGGGATTGAACACATGACCTCATGCTTGCCAAGCAGGTGCTTATGCCACTGAGCTGAACTCCCAGCGCTTTTTCTACTGCTTTATCAGTGTGTCTCTTCCATATCATCTCCTCACTTAACCTTTACCATTCAACTGCAGTACTCTCCTCCTGCAGATCATGCACAGGACAACTCCCTGCCCTCTGAAGCTTAAAAAATTGATAGAAAAAGTAGTCTGTTATTAAAAGTTATTCAATAATCAAGATTATGAAATGATGCTAGATAGTTGTATGGTATTTAATAAAAGCTTCTTCATTTTTTTAATGCCTTCTCTTTTTATCCCCATTCAGTGGAAAATAAGCCTTGCACCAGTGAACCAGGAATGTCTAGTTTAATATTAAAGCACAGTAGTTTGTTTGTAATTGATGCCAGCTTAATCTTCTGGCTGTTTCCAATAGCACCTCTTCTGGCCAAAAATCTCCCTTCAAAAACAAGAATTTCCAGAATCACTTTGGGTTTGGAAGTGCTTAGCTATTAGAAATAAAAGGGAGGAAAGGTACATTCTTGAAAATTAGTAGTCATGATTAGAGCTGATAGAGTCATTCCATTCTCATTCAAAATAACATGTGACAATTAATTGTAGTTTTATTTTATCCTGTTTTTCATAAATAAAGGTTGTTTATGTTTAATCTTTTGAATATCCCAGTGATTTCTGGGATACTGTAGATATAAATAAGAGAGCTCTATAGACATTTTATCTTTCCAGAATATGACGTAGACAACCATTAGCTTTTGGTGGGCATTAGCTTTCTAGTTAAACCCTTTATTTATTTAATTTTTGTTAGTACATGTTTGCAGGACATAATGTTTATATTCCTTATGTTGAGTTGGTGCATACATATAACACATCTCAATTCCTTTCTTCTTCCCCTTTTCTTTCTTTTCCTCAACCTTCCTTTGATCTCTTGATGCCCTTCCCATTTGATAAAAATTTCTCTACTTCCTATTTTCTCACTTCTATGTTGCTCTTTATTTTTATTTTGAGTTTCTCATATAAGAGGAACCATGAGATTTTAAAGCTGTGTATCTGTTTTGTTGCATTTAACATTATGGCCTCAAGGTGCATCCTTTTTTTAGTTAAGTAAGTTTATTGGTGCAATTCAGGTATACACAATGATCACATTCATCATAGGGAATTTGTACCTGTTCATGATACACCTTGATTTGTCTATTTTTTTAGCATTTATTTTTCTACAAATGACCCAAGTTTATCTTTCTTTATGGCAGATTAATACTCCATTGTGTGTAAATGGCGCGTTTTCATTATTCAGTCATCTGCTGATGGACATATCGGCCAGTTCCAAGATTTAACTACTATGAGTTGTGCTGCTGTAAACATAGATATGCATGTGTAACGTAGTATGATGTCTTTAACTCTTTCAGGAAGATACCTAGAAGAAGAATAGTTGGATCAAATGGAATTTCTCGTTTTAGTTTTTTGAAGAATTTCCATAATAAGTAAAACTTTCCCTATTTTCAACTGGGAGCATAATTTCTGCACAGCTGCAGCGTTAAGTGTTTTCCAAATACTCAGTGAAATGTGTACAACAAGATCACTAATTGCTAAAACAACATATCTAGAGGTTATTTTCTTAATCTGGATTTTGATTTTGGACAAAAATTATTGTAGCTCAGTTTGAAGTCTTTCTGTTCTATAATAATTTTTATTTTTGCAAATGTTATTACTCTATTTTCATTTGGAGTTAATGCCAATTTTTAAAAATAACATAACTAATCTACATTAGCCAAGAGGAAAAAAAAAAAGGATGGGAAGGTTTTTAAAAACAAGTTTTAGCCTCATTGCATATTTCCAGTAGAAAAATAAGGACAAAGGTACAGAATGCCTTCCACCTGGATCGTGTGAATGACTGTTTTTGAATTTATCAGGCAACCTTCAGTGCTTGAGAAAATCATCCGTCAATGAAAAGCAAAGGAAAGGCAATTGTACAGAGCAAATGAAAGCCAGGGATACTGCCCAGAGGTTGGAAAGGAGACTTTTTAGGTTATATTTTCCTATCAATAAATATCTGGGAAGAAATTTGTTTCCAGACAATTTAATAAAAAAATATTTGTTTCAGTTCCATAGTGACACTAAACTATAGGGTAGGTTTCTACAGTGCATAAAGGTATAAGTTAAACTAGGAAGTTTACATGTTTTTGTCCACTCTTTCTGGGTCACTGAAGCCTTCATTGTCTGTCAACTGCATATTTAGTTTTTAATTTCTTCTTTGGAACACTTTAAGGCCTTGATCTAAAGGTAGTTGATAAAGAAGTTATTCTATTTAATGTTATATAAATAGAATCATTGCTGTCCTTGAGCATCTGAATGAGGTGTTGCTTCTTTTGTTAGGTAGTAAGGATCTCATTTCACAAGTATTTTTAGTAGATGTTTGTATTTTCTCAAGAGAAAATGGAAGAGATTTGAAACATTTAGAACATCATGCTAACCTCAAAATAAACAATTTTTTCATTGACATATGTACTGCTTTCTATAGTACCTGTATTTATGTCACCATCTCACTTTTGGAAAATAATAATAATAATTTTTCAAATAGAGTGACCCTCCCTTAACAATGGTGAATGAATATAAAATTTGGATTGCCACTTATTGTCAGTCTATGTTCATTCATATAACTACACATTTCACTTAAAAATATGCTTTTTCCATTTTTAAAATTATTGTGGAAACTCATGGTTAAACAAGTCACTCAAAATAAACTTAGATAGTAAACTACTGTGGTACTGGAAAACTGCATACTACTTTATTTGGAAATAGTAGAATTTGCAGAATGTTGCTGTAAAGGGCATGCTACTCAAATTACTTGGTTCTGAAGACTTTTACTATGAAAGCAAAATATTTTCTGAAGGAGTAGAGCACAAATAGCTAAATGTTTGGGGCAGAAAATAGACTTATTATTTTATCGCTTTGGAAAAGTCTTTCCAATTTCACCATATTTGTATTGCAAGTCTTTTGCATTTAAAACATGGCATCACAGAAGAAATGGGAGATAATAAGCGAATGACTAATTGGTTTAAATTATTTTCAACTCCATGATGCTGACTTTGCATTACAATTGGGCTATTTTTTAGGAAGCCAATAAAATTCAATGAATTTCTTTGAGGTGTAGGAAGATGTTTTTAAGTTATTAAAACCCAACATAAGAAGCCTACATTTCGGCCATGGTCTAATTTTATTTTATTTTTTATTTTATTTTTTTGGTTTTTTTTGGCGGGGGGGTGGGTTGCTTGTTTTTTCCATGTCAGAAGAAGTGCCTTTTTAAAAAAAACTAATTTTTTGTATTAGTATATGTTTACAGTTCATAATGCTTACATTTATCATGGGAAATATATACATGTACATAACATAATTTAATTCTTTTTTTTTGTCCCTCCCTCCTACCCTTCTTCACCACCTTATTTGCAAAAGCTCTATTTCCACTTTTTTCTTCAATTCATTTTTATCATTAAATCCCATTTCCCTCCCTTCCTTTCCCTCTCTTCTAACCTGTTGTTCTTGTTCCCATTTGAAAAAATTCTTCATTGCTCCTTCCTAATATCTAGCCTCATGATAGAAGTATTTCTATTCATCTCCTCTTTCCCTCTTTCACTTTCTTGCTTTCTTGTTTCTTTCCAAAATGTTAGTTTTCCAATTATAGTCTTTCTCATTCATGAAATATCACGGGTGGGGAGAATTTGAAGGTTCTAGACCAATCACTCACCCTTTCAGAAATCTTCTTAAATGGCCACACAGGATCTGCTAGGATATTTTAGCAATAAAAAAATTACTTTATCAAGCAACTCATGTATTACTTTTGAGAAAATTCTTCTTTGCTTTCTGCCAGGATCTGTTTTTGTATCTGAAATTTTGTCTATGTATCTGAAATTCTATATCTATCTATCTATCTATCTATCTATCTATCTATCTATCTATTTCTATCTATCTATCTATCATCTATCTAAATTCTGCCTTCTTTACTTTTTAAGAAAAAAATATTGAAGGTCACCCCTTGAATTGTTCAAATGTTATTTTTTTTAACAGCAGGGTTTCTCCTCACCAAATCCCTTTTCTTGCTAAACAGCTCCGTTTTTTTGTCGTTATTCTTAATCTATCACTATTCCTAATTTTATAATTTCCTTTTTCTTTGTGCATCTTCCAATACTTCAAAAGTCACACTCAAAAGTGTGACACTTGGTTTGGGGTCTGAGCAATACAAAGTAAAATATTAGTACCACATCAACTTATTTATATTGCTGTCTAGAATGATTTTTTGGCTGTTTCATCTTATTTCTCATTCAAATTAATTCCACTACAAATAAAAGTCTCTAAACCTTCTCTGTTTCAGTTAGGTCACACTCCTAATATGATTTAATTGACAACTTGAACTTAAGAGGGTGGCTGACTACATTATTCCTATTAAATTCATCATTCTTTGAGTTGTTATTTTTGACACTATTTTCAGTGCATTACTTTACTGTTAGTGTTTAAGTTTGTTTAAACCTTTATCCATACTAACTGATAAAATGTTGAATATATCAGAATTGAGATCAGGGTTATAAATCATCCCAATTTAATGACCATAAATACTTGTGTATGTTGATGATTTAAATGTATAGCTCTATGCTGTGTCTGTTTCCAAACTTCAGATAAATATATCCTGCTGACATATTTGACATATTGATTTTCATGTGCCCCCAACCCCTAGATTTCTATTTCGAAATCAAACTGTCTGATCATTCTCATCACACAGTTGATTAAGCTCAAAACTCAGAAGTCATTCTTACTTTTCCATTTTTATTTTCTCTCCTGGTCTAAATTTAGATCTTCCAGGAGTAAACCCCATGGACTACATGTTTGACTCTGTTTCTACTCTCTCCTCACACTTTTTTTCATCAAGAATCCAAGGATCTTTTAAGAATGCACAATTCAAGACATATCCTTGTTAAGGTGTAGTATATGTCCATAGAAAATGACAAGATATATGTGGTATATATACACAGAAAAATAACCAGTGAGTTATCACAAGGAAAACACATCTTTAGAACAAGAAATAGAACATTACCAGGCCTGAGAAACCTCTCACATACCCATTCTTTGTCACCACCACCATCTTCCTTCCCAAAAGTAGCTACTATTTTTATCCAGAACTTTCCTCACAATATGTCAGATGTTACTGTTTTAAATTTTATATAAAGGGAATCACACTATTGTCTATCTAGTGCATCTCATTAAATGCGACTGTGACATTCATCCATGTTGAATTACAAGAGTAGTTCTTTCATTTCATCTTATTTTATTCTATACAATGTTGCAGTGCATGAGCAAATTACAATTTATTCACTTTTCCTGTTAGGGGCTGCTACAACTATGAACATTTCTGAATCTGTCCTTTGCTACAGATATACACAATTTGTTTAGGGTTCATATGTAAGAGAAGATTTGCTGAGTTAAAAGGTAAGTGTGTGTTCAATTATAGTAGGCACTTCCAATTTTACTTTTTTTTTCTTTTAAAGAGAATAGAACAAAACAAACAAAACAAAGCAAAACCAAAACAAAACAGAATAGAGTTAAACAACACAACATAGCATTTCAGAACAGAACATTGCAAGCAATACAGGTCTTCAAAATATAACAACAGGAGATTAACAATGGCTATCCTAGTGTCTCTTGCCTTCTTCGAAATGGTTGTTCATACATTTACAGACAATAAACTCAGACAAAACAAAATAATATAAAACCAGATAAAACAAAACTGAAAGCATTGCAGGCCTTCAAATCAGACAATAAGAAACCAACAATGGCTACCTTAATGTCCTCTATTTTCTTCAAAAGAGCTGTTCCTATCTTCTCACATATTAGGCACTTCCCATTTTATAAAGTATTTATTCCAGTCTATACTGTCATCACCAGTGAATGCGAATTACAGTTGCTCCAGGCCTTCACACAATGCACATAGAACTTTGATTCTAAATAGCAAAAATAAATTTCAAGTTAGATAATTTAATAAGGATAAAATAAAATACTAAGGTTGACAACATTAAGCATAAAAGGTGATGGATTTTTACTGTCATTTTGAATCATGAAGTAGATGAAAAGCAGAAGTGTTTGCTGTGTGAGGCATATACTCGTTCTAAGGGGTAGGTTGTTTTCTGGCCAACACGTAGGAAAACACAAAGGCCAAAATAATCAACTTTACTAAAATGTCCTTTTGGGGAATGGAAAAGGCATTCTTATTCACTCTATTTGCGTCTTGGAAGAGACAATATAAATGTTAGCAGAGACATTTTGCATTTTGTAACATATTTTGTTATGAGCCAGGATATTTTCTTTGAGTATGTTAACACATCCTGTCTCACAATTCTTCATTTACAACTTTATTTCTCTTGTCCTTCCTGTCTCTTCAATATAATTCCTTGTCTGACTTTTATCATCCCCAGACATGTATATTCCCTTTTAGCTAAACTGCATATAATATTTTTTTAAATAAAAATCTGCGGCACATTTATAAAACCACAGTTTTGATCTATAGTGTTGAGAGTTGTGGAGTATATAGCTAGTTCCTTGAAGATTCTGGTTAACTTTCGTGGTGCAAATCTAGTGTAAGCATTTCAGGCACAACCTAAAATATTTTGAAAGTGAAAGAGGGGACATTGTTGACAATTACACTAGGACAACCAACTGACACAGAGTCTGATGTGGACAAAGTGGAATTTACTGCTATCCTTGCTTGACAGCGGCCTACAAATCATTGTCTTCCACTTCCAGGAACTAGGGATGATGGACCTGTGTGCTTCAAAGGGATGGTGGTTATGCAGGAGATCAAGAAAAGAACAAATAGCCCCAAAAAGTATGGTGCAGTTGAAAAAAAAATTTAAATTTGGGTTGTAATTTATGTTCTAGAACTTGCTTGTATAATTTTGATTTTCAGTCAAACTTTCTCATCCTGGGAATTTTCATTATAAAATGGCAATGACATAAAAATGAAACAAAATGCCCAAGAATGTGCTTACTCTGTGATTCCAGAAAAAATACCCAATGAAATTTAGTGTTCTTAGAGGGTCATTACTTGTACATAATAAGACAACCAAAAGGGGGAGAGATGGTTTTCCAATTAGTAAGGTCCACTTTTATCATCTAGCTTAGGATTCTTAATTTTATATACACCTTTTATATTTTTCTCCAAGTACTTTTTTATACTTGCTCCTGAAATATCTTGTGAGACAGGCAATTTCTCTTACACTCATATTAAAGAAAAAGAAGCTGAGGTTCAGAATAGTTTGTAGGTTTGACAGAGTTTTTATGGTTAGTAAATATTAACTCCAGAATATAAACCCAAATCTCTTAGAGGTGGTCCAGTACTAAGCCAGTAAGAGATCCAGAATATTTGAAAGGAACATTTTAATAAAATATTTATGATGTGTTTTCTTGTATGATGTGCTCAGTTTTATTTTTGACACAAGTGAGGTGTCAGTTATAGCTCTTGTAAAAGCTCAATAAAATCAGTAACCGTTTGTTATTTTCCTGTGAATTACATGTTTTATGGTAATTCTCAAACGAATTCTGTAGTTGCATTCCCCTGACTACAAGAAATGCCTCAGATACTTCTCTTTCATCCCTAAGAATATTATGCTGTGGGAGTGCTGATATTTTATCTGAAACAGATTTAATTTCATTTATGTGTCAAAAGGACATATATGATGAAAAAAATAAATAAAAAAGTAAATTGTAAGCCAATTCCTGTTTGAATTATTCCCTACTGACTTTTTTGATTGAGAGCATGAGAAAGCTAGAATTACTTATAAAATCTTTTGGAGTTTAATAGTCATGACATTGCTACTTTTTCAACAACAAAAGAAAGAGAGGGACACAGGTGGCAAGCATTCCAAGTGGATGGGAGTGGTACAGGCTTCTCCGAGGGGAGTGGACTGACCTGGAGTCACAACCACCCACAGGGCTGTAGTTTCTGCCTGAATAGCTTGGAAATACCTCTGAAAGCATCAAACTAGAAAAGTAAACAGAAGTGCATATAATTTGTATGATTTAGAAGAATAAGCTAAATGAAAATTTGAGAGCTGTGCAACCATCACCATAATCAAGTTTTGCTTTGTTATCCCAAAATGAAACAAACACCCTACCCACTAGCTATTGTCTTCTGATCTCTTCTCACTAAATCTAGGTAAACACTGAGCTATTCTCTGTCTTCATTGATTTTCCTAGTCTTTGAATTTAATATAAACACATTCATACAATGTGTGATCTGTTGTGTCTGGCATCTTTTACTTAGCATTATGTTTCCAAGGTTTATCCATGTTGTTTAAGTATCCGTAATATATTCATTTTTATTGCTGAGTAATATTTCCTCTAAATATTGTAATCCATTCATTAGTGGTGATTTGGGTTGTTTTTACTTTTTGATGCAAAAAATATTACTGCAATGAACATTTGTATACAAGTTTTGCGTGGATATATATTTTTGTTTCTCTTGGATGTATACCTGACAGTGGAATTGCTGGGTCATATACTAAGTCTATTTTTATATTTTTGGAGTTGTTAGACTGTTTTGCAAAGTGGCTGCATTGTTTCACACTTATACCATCTGTATATGAGGAGTTCAGTTTCTCTACATCCTCATTAACATTAATTGTTGTCTTCTTGGTTATATTCATTCTAGTGCATGTGAAATGATATTTCTTTGATTACATTTTCCTAATGGATAATTATAGGTTGCATTTTTTGGTCTACAGTATTAGACAGTATAAAGGCCTTTTAGACTTCTAAATTCAAAGCTAAATTTTTTTTCCAAAATATTTTCTTTACTGTAAAAATTCTTAGTTCATCTTATAACTAATATTCCATCATATGTCTTTACTTGGGATTTGGATGTGGCAATTAAATTATATGTTGCCATATCAGTCATTTCTTTTCTATGGACAATGTATCATTGGTACCCCAAAGACTATAACTCATACAGGATAAAGTCTACGTCTCTTACTTATTTTGAGACCCTATCAGGACTTAATACACAGTTTTTCACATTATTTGGGTTCGATAAGGATTTGTATTGAGTGACTCAGTTAATTAAACATTTTTGATGAGGTACTTTAATGTAAGACAGAATTAAAAGAAAATAACTGAACTAATATCTATAAAAAATAAACTTATTGGCCCAGCCACCCCTGAGCAGCGTAGCAGCCACAGCTCTGGGCCTGGCATGAGCTGAAGGCACGCACAGCAAATTTCACCTAGTGGTGCAGCTTGGGACCTTGCAAGCAGCCTGGTAGTGACCTGCACCAACTCTACCCTCAACCCCAGACATTTGGAACACCAAGCAAGGCAAACAATTAAGTAGAGAGAAAAGGTAAGGAAACCACCATAGAAAGATAACATGACTAAAACAAGCCAGTATATATCAGTTATAACCATTAATGTAAATTGCCTCAATTCACCAATCAAAAGAAACAGACTGGCAGAATGGATCAAGAAACAACATCCAACTATATGCTGTCTACAAGAAACCCATCTAACCCAAAAGGAAATTCATATACTGAAAGTCAAAGGATGGAAAACAATACTCTGTGAAACAGGATCAAAAAAAAAAAAAAGCAGGGGTAGCTATTCTGTTCACAGATGATATGAACTTCAAACTCCAAAAGAGATAAAGAAGGTCACTACATACTGGTTAGGGGAAAATTCCAAGAGGAAGAAATAACAATCTTAAATATATATTCACCAAATATGGGAGCACCCAACTACATAAAGCAAATATTAAGAGAAATGAAAAATCAAATAAGCAATAACACAATTATAATGGGAGACCTTAACACACACTTGACTCAAAGAGACAGATTAACTAGACAGAAAATCAGCAGAGAAATAACAGAACTGAATCAAACCTGTGAACAAATGGACCTGGTAGACATGTACAGAGTTTCCCACCCAACAACATTGGAGTATACACTCTTGTCAGCTTCACATGGGACATTCTCTAGAATAGACCATATACTAGACCATAGAACATGCTTAAGTAAATGCAAAGGAATTGAAATTGTCCTATGCATACTATCTGATCACAGTGCCATCAAAATGGAAATTAATGATCAAAGAAACTGCAAAAACTCTGTAAACACATGGAAATTAAATAGTGCACTCCTGAAAAATCAGTGCATCCCAGAGGAAATTAAAGAAGAAATTAAACAATATCTACAAGCAAATGAAAATACAAATACAACTTACTGGGATCTGTGGGATGCAGTGAGCAGTCCTCAGAGGGAAATTTATTGTGGTGAATTCCCACATCCGGAAAATGGAACGAATGCAAATAAACAATCTGATGCCACACCTCAAACATCTAGAAAAAGAAGAGCAAGTCCAAACCAAAGCCAAAAGAAGGGAGGAAATCATAAAGATAGAGCAGAAATTAATGCAATTGAGACTAAGAAAACAATACAAAGAATCAACAAATCAAAGAGCTTGTTCTTTGAAAGAATAAATAAAATTGATAAGCCTCTAGCCAACCTTATTAAAAAAAGGAAAGTGAAAACTCAGATCCATGCAATAAGGAATGAAAAAGGTGAAATCACTACAGACCTGTGGAAATACAGAAGATCATCAATACTTACTTCAAAAATCTTTGCTCTCATAGGTTAGATAACACAGAAGATATGGATAGATTTCTAGAAACATATCAATTACAAAAGCTGGATCAAGATGATGTAAAATTACTGAATAACCCAATTTCAGTTAATGAAATTGAAAATGTAGTTAGAAC